>JACXGM010010839.1:0-25762 GCA_016801145.1 Umbra pygmaea | reverse complement strand
CTTTTGGCATTTAGACAAAAAATGGCACATTTTTCGAAATTTCGCCAAAGTTCATGTGTTAGGTGGCACCCCTAAATCTCAATGGAATTCCTCAAAACTTTGCAAAAGTTATTTCTATGTTAATTGGAACAAAATGTAATGCCAGCCAAATTGATATTTTGAAATTAAAATTTCCCATTCAAATTTGATGCACCCTAATGTACATGTTATCTTTACTATGAATATGAGGTGGTTATGCCAAATGACAATAACCTATAGCCCTACAATGTAATTGTCAGGTTATTATAATGCCTTTTAATTACGGGAAAATAGTGAAGGCCTAAGTGTAAAATGCACGGCACACCACTGGTAATAGATGTACAGTGCCTTGCGAAAGTATTCAGCCCCCTTGAACATTTTCGACCTTTTGCCACATTTCAGGCTTCAAACATAAAGATATGAAACTGTAATTTTTTACAGTTTCATATCTTAATGTTTGAAACCTGAAATGTGGCAAAAGGTCGAAAAGTTCAAGGAGGCTGAATACTTTTGCAAGGCACTGTAGTTAGATAGCCGTGCCTGAATTGACAGGTTGTGCCAGTTCGGGAGAGCCGAGCCAAGGGTAAGAGGGGCAATACATGACTTGCGTGTACAGATCACACAGGACTTAAATGGCACTGGAGGAATGATCGGGCTAGGTGTAGGTGACACAAACCTAGTTGTATCCCATTCCTGAATGTGTACTATGTCTATGATTGAGGTGGTAAAAGGATAACCCATTTGCCTTAATTAGACAACAAACCCCCAAAATGGCAAATGAAAATCCCATGTCAGCCAAGAGGCCAACTGATTGGATGCGATATTGTCTTTGTCAGACAGACACAATCACCACCTTCCCATCATGTCTTGTCAACATGATGGCTATAAAATTATTGCCACCAACATTCCAATCTTTCACAAGGAACACCTATGAACACACCGTGAAGGGGGTGGCATAGAAGCTACTTTGAGAAGGAACCAAGCAAAGTATCACCACAATTGTCGACTTCAGTTCGTTACTTTGTGCCCAGAAGCAACAATCCGGTGCTCAATGTAGTGAGACAGATATGGGCCAAACAAAGCGTTGCAGAACCATGATGCAAAAAAGTCTAGATGATCAGGTTTGCTTTCTTTGTGATAACATATCTCCTGAATCTGACCTAGGTCAGGTAATGACAATGCACCTAAATGACAGACAACATGAATGTGCACAAACACTGAATGATGGTAAATTATTGGCTCAACTAAGTGGTGCTGATGCCATTGTACAGGAGCTGAAATACCATCATTTGTGTCTCATTTATCTTTACAACAGAGAGAAACTCCACCTCAGAAGGCTTGAGAAAGAGTCACATAGTGAAACAGTTCAACCAGCCATCTTTTCAATGGTTCTTTCTAAAACTGGTCACCAACTGTATATTGTTGAAACCAGTCTCAATTCTGATGGTCCTTCTGCCTTCCATCTCCAGTCCAGATATGTACAACCTGTACCAGCAGTCTAAATCTACTGGGTGTACATTCCCCTACATATATCTAGACTAAAGGAAAAGCTGTTGGCTGAAATCCCTGAACTCACTACTCACAAACAGGGCAGAGATGGACTCCTGGCTTTCCAGAAAGATGTTCGCTTGGCTCTCTCTCAAGTGTCTATAAAGACTCAGACGCACTTATCATGGCCAAGGTTGCAAAAAACCTGAAGAGGCATATTCTGTATCATCAGTCTAGATTTGATGGAACATTCCATGACGGATGTATCAAAGAGGCCACCCCCCATCTCTCCTGCAATTTGTTTGTATGGTAGAACATAGAGCCAACATCAAATCGCAGCTGAGATTTGGCACTTCACAGACTCCCCAGGCTATTGCGCAACTGCTGCAGGGCAACTGCTTCTCCTGGTACAAAGAGGTAGCTGCTGCCCACAGACATTCCAAAGATAGAGAAACTACATTCCCAGTATACATTGGTATGTCTGTGGTATTTTATATCCCTGGCAAGTTTAACTAAGCCAGACAGGTCAAAGGAGAGGAGGCAGACATGGCAGACATTATAACCATTTGACAAAAGAAATGGTCGCCATCTTGAAAATGTTCACCATCCTGAATTTCTGAGTGGCACATACCTTTTTCCAAAAGAGTGTTCCTTGAAGAGTATTTCTGCCTAATTCTATGCTTGCATCACCATTTGAACAATTGAAATAATTACTATTTGACAGGAACAGTGGGCATCCTGAAGATTTGAGGAACAGGCATCTTTTTCCATTAACAGGCTTTTTAGAGAGTATTTGTATTAAATTTTATGCTTGGATCACTGTTTGAATAATTCATATAATAGGCATTGAATAGCAATGGCAGCCATCTTTAAAAATGGCAGCCATCTTTAAAAATGGCAGCCATCTTTAAAAATGGCAGCCATCTTTAAAAATGGCAGCCATCTTTAAAAATGGCAGCCATATATAATTTTTGATGTCTTTTTCCAAAATAGTGGCCCTTAGAGAGTATCTGTGCCAAATTTCATGCATGTATACCAAAGTGAACAATTTCTTTTACTAATCTGCTGCACTATTGATGTATTTGTTGTGTTGAGCTATTTAAATTGCTTTTGTTTGATTTGTTCATTGCAAACAGCTGAAAGTCTGTACATCCGGGTTGAATAGATTTGATTGCAGTTGTATGTATGAACCTATCAAGTGGAATTGGTGATTTACTGGGTTACCTATGACAAATGGACTGTGTGGCTTGTACATGTGTTCCAAATAATCTAAATTGCTTCCAGACTGAGTGACCAGGCACCCAATAGAGGTTCTATAGGAAGCTGACTCTGCGATCATCTGTGTGTTCCAGTATACAGAATTTGCTAGAAGGGTTTTACGGTAGTGAAGTAGGAACTTGTCCAAATATAGGTAAGTATCCTGGAGCAGGCAGCACCAAGGAAGTGTATGGAATGAAAGTCTCCGCTCTGACGATGGGAAAGAAGTTAAAATAGTACACCGATCAGTCTCACCTGACCATCCTACCTGAATGCTTAATCTGGCACTATGTCCAGGTTTTCAGCCAATTTTGGTCTACCATTACTTGTTTCCTTTCAAAGTTCCTCTTTGTTCACGTCTGATGTTTTCCCTTTATAGAGGAAAACAAAAATAGGCAACCAATCTTTATTTTCACAGATTGAGAAATTCCAGGGGATATGAAAGCTATGGAATTCCTGGTTGTAGATAAATATTTTGTCTTGTCCTGCTTATAGGGAACAGACTAAATCCACATCTAGGTTGCTGGCATATGTATTGATGATTGGCTACAGTACAAATGGAAAATTTGTCGAAGCAAGCTGAGAGCAAAGCAGGGCAGCGACGCCTCCTACCCTTAGTCACTGGTGTTTGTGATGAATGAGGGGGAAAAAGCTATCTGAGGTCAGCATATTTCCTTTTCTAGTTTTGGAAATTTTGTTTTTGACCTGCCTAAATGTCTTACACTTTATGGCATCTAGCACAGCTCTCATTCCTCTCAGGCTAGGATGGATGCAGCCATTTAAGTGTGACATTAATTATGCATCTGAATGTACCCTGGCTGTCACCTAAACTGAGTCGTCCAAGTACCCTGTTTATGCCTGAGAGAACTCATTTGATTCTTAGACCCTCAGCTATTACAGCAGGAGGTACCAATGTGCAGAGCGGTGTTGAGGAACTGTGTTCTGTAAAGAAGATAGAGACTGGTGTGCAAAGCACACTTTTGTATATTCATTTTCTGGGGCTGTTGGCTGTGTTTCTAATGCATTCCAACCTACAGTAGTCTATTGGCCCTCGATAGGGTCAGGTTTCATGGATATCAAGAACAAATTGCATCTGTGATGTACAGCCTACAATAATCGGAAGTAGGTCAGCATGTGGTATTTGAATACTGTAGGAAAAGTGACAACTTGTAATGCATGAGCATACTGTATATTGCATTGTAACATTAAGGGCCCTATCTTGCACCCGGCGCAACGCAGCGCAAAGCCCGAAGGCAGGGACATACTAAAACGCTTAACGTGAAAAAGCTTAACGTGGTTTAATGTACCTAAACAACGATCAATCATTACCAAATCTCTCATGGTCATATCTTGTCATGAACACTGTGAAGCCTGTCAAAATAACTAAACTGAAATCCAATGATTATAGAAGTAATCTCACGTTAAAATTTTCTTTTTCATTGGCTCCTATGGTGAGGAAAAGGCTTAACGTGATTTAATGTACCTAAACAACAATCAATAATAATCACATTTCTCTCTCATACTGCTCACCATAACCACTGAAAACTGTAAAAACATATTTGAATAAAAAAATATATTTTGTACATTTTATGTAAATTATTTTGAAAGAAACATAATTATATTTTGGCTATATTAATGTTAATTATAGTGTATTAGTAGTTAGGTCTAATTTACCCAAATCTATTTAAATAAATAACAAATTAATTACAGTTTATGTTGTTCAGCCATTGAATTCAATACTGTTTGTAATGGATTGAATAAAATATATAAAATTAAAATACCATATAGGAATTAACAAATTAATGACTAATACTGTAATAATATATATATATATATATATATATATATATATATATGTAGTACACTGTCAAGGAAACATTTATGGGTGTGTGAGTCTATTGGGGAAATGCTTTAATGTTGAAAGAAAGGATATTTCTGTTTTATGCACAAGTAAGGAGTTGCACTGTGTAGAGTGATTACTCAGCCTGTATGATGAAATGAAGGATACATTTTTTAGTGGAAGTTGCTTGGTATGACAGTATTGAGGGATCCCTTGAAAATATACAAACGTTTGCAATAAACCACACTTAACTTTCCATTATATAATTAAAGCAATGACACTATTGTGATAAGTAAAGCCCTTGTCTCTTATCATCCCCCATTCTCTGCCCTTTGTGAAGCAGTCAAATTTGTCAACACATGCACAGGTAAACATATAGCGTCTTGATGGTTCACATACTGAGTTTGAATTCAAATGTACACTGGTATAAAGGTAAGGCAAGGACTGTTCTAGTGTGATGTGGTGACTATAACCCTCTTTCCCTCTGCCCACCCTAGAAATGTGGATGTGTCTATTCATAGGTTCAGCTGCTGAATCAAATATGCTTACTCACCATTTGTTATAGTAGTAACTCATTTTACATAGAGATCTAGTAAAAACATTGAATTATTAGATAGCATATTAGTGTATTTAAAACATAGGCTATTATTTAATTTCTTTTAAATAAAAAGAGATTAAATACAAATAGATTAATTTCACATTTCAATTGAGCAGTTCTCTATTAAAAAAATGTTTTTTAACATTTAAATGTATAAAGCCTAGAAATACTATTTCTTTCTTTAAGACTGAGTGGGAAATGTACTGTATGCATGTATTTTGTAATGGCTGTTATTTCCCCACACAATGAATGGGAAATGTTACCCAGCATGAAATAGAGAAAATCATTACCACATGAAATGGAAAACAGAGGAAACTGTGCTGGCCTGTCTGTCATTCACCTGGCATTATATTGCAAAATGTTGCCTCAATATATTGGGGTAAATATTACACATAATTATGTTCAGTGTACACTGAGCAACATAATTCATCTGACAATGCCAATTGTTTTGTTATTCTGGTACACAGCAAACTATCTGTTGTTAAATCAACACCCTCAGTGTTTGGACCTATATAAATTGATTTAACACCAGATAATTAACACTCTCAGTGTTTATATAGATCCTATTGGACCTATATAAACAATGAGCATGTTCACTGTGTACTGTATTTTAGCACTTTGAGTTTGAAAAGGGTAAAGTGACAATGATGTTTAAGTGCAGATTGTCATCTTTAATTTGAGGGTATATTCATACATATTGAATGAACCATTTCGAAATGACAGCACATTTATACAGGGTCTCCCAATTTCAGGCACCAAAAACATACATGGATAGTTTAAGATGATGTAAAGTAAAAATGGTCAATATTTAGGTTGCATATCCACTGCATGCAATGACTGCTTGAAGTCTGTGATGCATCAACATCACCAGATGCTGCAGCAACTATTGTGACCCTTTTATCATTAATAGTTTTCCTACTCTATGGTAACTTTATAACAACTGTTCAAAGTGCCCAGGTGAAGAGGGGAAAATAGCAAGCATGTCAACCTAACTTAGGATGTGTCTGACCCCCACACCAATCCACCAACCCAAGAAAAGCCTAGTACATTACAGAGTGGACTCCTTAATTTGTGTAACAATTAAAAAAAGCCTGGGAAATAGCAATACCATATGATATTTGTCAAAATTCACCAACAGTCTGGAGAAGTTGCTAAATTATTCCATAAATTCCATAATTCTAACACTATGGCAAAATTGTGCTACTAGAGATTGGCAAAAAACATTGGGTACAGGTTTTTTAGGTCATATTATTTTTTTGTGGACAGGATAAGGTTGCCTCAATTGGAGAAGGTAGAGTTTATGCCTCCAATCATAATCCACTTTAAAGGACAGTTTTGAACACATGGATTGGAACATGTTCAGGACAATTTCGGTAGAAAATGTAAGTGAATATGCTGACTCATAAATGCACAGTCAACATAATACAGTCAGCATAATACAGTCAGCATAACGCTCCTGCAACAGGTGAACAAGGTGGTCGCCAAGGGTACCAAGGACTCAGGAGTGCAAATTTGTGTCATAATTTATTTTATCATAATATCAAGGTATGATATGGTGGTGTGGGCGGGGGGGTGTTGATTCCGGGGGAGGGTGGAGGCGAGCGCCTTCTCGAAATCTCACTTGGGGTGCCAAAATTGCCAGAGCCAGCCCTGACAGTCAGTAACCATTTAAATGTTATCATGTTTAAAAACAAAAGCCTTGAATAGATGAGAGCATTGAGTTAGGACTAGCAATGCTACTTACAGGCATTGTAAGACAGCATGTGTTATGAGCAATATGAATCCACTCAAGAACAGATTGCATCCGGAAAGTATTCACAACGCTTCACTTTTTCCACATTTTGTTATGTTACACCCTTATTCCAAATTGGATTAAATGCATTATTTCCCCTCAAAATTTTACAAAAAATACCCCATAATGTGAAAGAAGTGTGTTTGAAATCTTAGCAAATGAAAAAAAATAAACAATGAAAAAAGCACAGCAGCTAATACTGTTGCGTATTCATGAGAAGCAGAGGAGAAAGTGATGTTTCCGATTCCAGGAAAAAAATTGCTTGGCCAGCAACCTCACTTCTCCTCTTCATTTAAATTGTTTGCTGGAAGTCCAGCAGGGGGTGCTGGTCTTGACCACATCAGTGGTTCAGCAGGAATTAACACAGCCTATGAAAAGACTATCTATCCGTGAGGCAAGTGCCACCTAATATAGAGCAAGATTGGAATAATTTATTAAAGCAACTTGAAGATCTACAGTGATTGAGGAAATTACTATGGAAAATTAGAGGACACAGGCTATCCATATACAGCCAGTGAGGTATAAATAGTACACCATGTGTGATATTCCATTGAGAAAAGACTCTCATAATTCAAGCAGGTTTGAAACACTGGGTTTTTTCCGTTTGCCAGGGGAAATGTCCACCGGCAGCGTTTTGGACCTTGACATATTTTCTAAAATAAAAAAGACAAACTTTTTTATTTAATATATATTTTATAACTGAATTCAATTTTGAATTTCAAAATAAATCTAAATGTGTTTGTATTGAAGGCTATTTGAATGTTGTTGTAACCAATATTCTAAATACATTAAAATACTACTTTTATATACTTTTTTTTACTAGGGCTGTGAACCCCATTTCGGTTAACACAATCTGTGATCTAATCCTGTTTACATGAAAAAAGCCTTCTCCCGAGCAGGTTTAAGCTTACACACCTGTTGCTATTGCAACAAGTCCAGGATGAGCGTCGAATAACCAAACAATCCAAGATCATGCCAAATCGTCAACAATCAAATCCAGCTAACTGAGTTAGCAACGTAAGAAGAACGGATCCCTGGTGACTGGCTGGGCCACTCCAGGACCTTGAAATGCTTGAAGCCACTCCTTAGTAGCCCGGTTGGTGTGTTTGGGATCATTGTCATGCTGAAAGATCCAGCCACGTTTAATCTTCAATGCCCTTGCTGATGGAAGGAGGTTTTCACTCAAAATATCACGGTACATTCATTCTTTCCTTTACACGGATCAGTCATCCTGGTCCATTTGCAGAAAAACAGGCCCAAAGCATGATGTTTCCACCTCCATGCTTCACAGTAGGTATGCTGTTCTTTGGATGCAACTCGGTATTCTTTCTCCTCCAAACATGACAAGTTGAGTTTTTACCAAAAAGTTCCATTTTGGTTTCATCCGACCATATGACATTCTCCCAATCCTCTTCTGGATCATCCAAATGCTCTCTAGCATACCACAGATGGGCCATGTACTGGCTTAAGCAGGGGGAAACGTCTGACACTGCAGAATTTGAGTCTGTGGCGGCGTAGTGTGTTGCTGATGGTAGCCTTTGTTACTTTGGTTCCAGCTCTTTGCAGGTCATTCACTAGGTCCCCCCATGTGGTTCCGGAATTTTTGCTCACTGTTCTTGTGATCATTTTGACCCCACGGTGAGATCTTGCGTGGAGCCCCTTCTTGTGATCATTTTGACCCCACGGTGTGAGATCTTGCGTGGAGCCCCGGATTGAGGGAGATTATCAGTGGTCTTGTATATCTTCAATTTTCTTATAATTGCTCCCACGGTTGATTTCTTCACACCAAGCTGCTTACCTATTGCAGCTTCAGTCTTCCCAGCCTGGTGAGGGTCTACAATTTTGTTTCTGGTGTCCTTTGACAGCTCTTTGGTATTTGCCATAGTGGAGTTTGGAGTGTGACTGTTTGAGGTTGTGGAAAGGTCTTTTATACTGATAACAAGTTCAAACAGGTGCCATTAATACAGGTAACAAGTAGAGGACAGAGGAGCCTCTTAAATAAGTTACAGCTCTGTGAGAGCCATAAATCTTGCTTGTTTGTAGGTGACTAAATACTTGTTTCGTCAAGGATTTACCAATGAATTCATAAAAAATCCTACAATGTGATATTCTGGATTTTCTTTTCTCATTTTGTCTCTCATAGTTGAAGTGGACCTATGATGAAAATTACAAGCCTCTCTCATATTAAGTGGGAGAACTGGCACAATTGGTGGCTGACTAAATACTTTTTTGCCCCACTGTATGTTGGCCTGGTTGCATTTAATTCCGATAGAATATATTTGGTTATTGTCAATGTTATGATTGTGTTGATCGCTTCGCTGCTGCTGGTTTTGGGGGATCTTCAGGAATGAGTGGTTTGGCGTATGGCCTACCAAATTATTCTAGTTCCTTTGCGATGTAGAGTTTTTGGATTGTACTAATTATGTCTTATGGTTTGTTAAATTTAGTGCCAGCATTTGTCAAAGATACAACTCATTTCACTTTTAATTGGTAAGAGTCAACGGTTCTCTGATAGCAGACAACAGTTTTCTGGTAAGAGATGACGGTTCTCAGGTAGGAGATGTAGATTCTCTGGTAATAGATTAAGGTTTTCTGGTAATTTACACAGATTTTCTTGTTAATCATTTTGGCTTCTTTTAACTAATTACATGTTCTCACTTTATCAGCTCTGATGATGGGTAAGTAAGGTTTGCATTGATATTAAGTTCAACAACGGATAAAATGGTTCAGGAATTCCTGGTGTCATTTCTCACATTACTATATTTTGTTCTTTGATTTTCATGTCTGAATGTCTATGGTGTCTACCAGGAGACACATCTGGTGCTCTCCTGATCATAATTGACACCGGCAAACACACGGCATGCTACTAGTTCTCACCATGACTGGGCCAACTGGTGGAATGTCTCCTGGGCTGTCTATCTCACGCACCTTCTGCATCTGCATTGTAAATTATTGTCCTTTACAGGCTTTGTGCATGATTGCTTTCCATGGGTTTTTAAGGGGTGGTGAATATTCATCCAATTCCAGTCATTTTATTGATCTCACCTGGTGATGGGTAATGACATGTTTACGGAAAATTTCTAAAAAAGGTAAATATGTATTCCAGTTGTCAATTGACTTTTTGTCCTTTCATTTACACGACTCAATATCTACAATGTTGACTAGAAGACCTGCCTGGTGATCCTCTATTTATCATCAACACCGGCAAACCCATGACTCGTACTGGTTCACGTCAAGGTTACGTCGACTCTGCATCCTTTGTGGACTGTCTCCTGAGATATACACATCACACTCTTTTCGTATAGGAGCTGTCACAACTGCCTCAAGATCGGTGTGAGATTCCACTTTGAAGTTCATGAGTCGATGGTCTTCGGATGCGTATGAGCATTACGTCGGACTCAACACCAGAGATTGTAAATGATAAAACTTTTGGGGTTTCTTATGGTTGTCAATATAATATGTTCAGGTGGATAATGAGGATTTTTTCATCTTAAAACTATTCATTATAAGCATCAGGTGATGTTTTGCACTATCAATTTATTGAAAACATAGTGAGGTTAGTTTGGTAAAAAGTAAATAATGTGGACTGTGTACCGTATCATTGTGGTATGGTGGTATGGTTGGGTTTTATTAATTTGCTCGTCGTATTAAAGTAGGCGTACAGGTTTATCGGTTTTAAATGGTCATACTTCTTGGGTTAAAGGAGGATATTGACATGGTCGAGATGGTTCTGTTCTGGGGGCAACAAGCAATGTTAATGGTGGTTATTGACTTGGTCGAGATGGTTCTGTTCTGGGGGCAACAAGCAATGTTAATGGTGGTTATTGCAGGAAAGCTCTAATAATGGTTTTGTGGGTTATTGGAATATGTTCCAGGTTCAGCATTCAGGATTAATGTTATGTATTAGGGGCTGCTACAAATTGTGAATTTAATATTATATTTATAATAATTGTAATAATATATTTGGGTGTGTCAGGGTTCTGAGGAGAAGACCCAAAAGCAGACCAGACAACGTAAGTACTAATTAAGTGATTTATTGAAGGAAGTGAAGGTTAGGGAAATGTTGCTGAGGAATGTGTATCTGGGTAGATGAAGAGGCAGATGGTGATGGCGGAGGGTCCAGTGCTCAGGTGCAGGAGGTGGGAATGGGGATTCCAGGCATCCAGGTGAGAAACAGGTGATCCTAGGCAGAGGTAGAAAAATGGAATTACTGGTCAGACAGAACAAAGGCAGAACAGAGCTTGGGCAGAAATTCTGAGGCTTGTTTCGCATGAAGCACATACTAATGTGACTAACGATCCAGCGGTGAGTGGATCTCAGGTCCTTCCTTAAATAGGGGTGACAGTAAACCAGGAACAGGTGTGGTGACAGGTGAGGGCAGTTAGCTGGCAGGGAGAGAAATGGGTGGCCCCACCCACTCCTTTTGGAACAGGCAACACAAGACAGGACAGACAATACAGAAACAGGACTCAGGGAGCCGGGGTCATGACAGGGTGATTACCCTAATGTTCAGAACCATCAGCCAAACCAAAACAAGTGGGTGTATAATAAGTTGGGTGTTTATAATAAGTTGGGTGTATATATTAAGTTGGGTGTGTACCATAAATTGGGTGTTCATAAAAAGTGGAATATTGTACAATGTAGTATAAATAAAGTAATGTGGTGTTTACTGTGAGAAATAGTATTGGTGTTTTTAAAACTTCAGAATAGAAAATATTATGGAGACTAAATCAGTGGTAGCAAGAAATAGTGGTCAAATTGCATTCCAAAGGTCTACTGTATTAAATAGCCAATGGGTAGTAGAACATAGTGTGCCTTGCATAAGTGTTCACCCCCCTTAGACATTTCCACATTTTGTAGTGTTAAAACATGGAATTAAATTGGAATATAAAAAAAGATGTGTGTTAGTAACATTAGTATGTATCCCCAGTTAATTCTTGATTGAACCACCATTAGCCACAATTATAGCTGTGAGTCTTTTGAGGTGTCTCTAACAGATTCGTACGTCTGCATCCTACATTGTTCCTGGCAAAATTGCTCAAGCTCTTGCCGGTAAACAGCAATTTTCAAATCATTCCAGAAATTCTCAATCGGATTAGGTTTCTTTCTCAGCAATGGCTTTCTCCGCACCACATCCATGAAGCCCAGCTTGGTGGAGCATTCTTTTTATAGTTGCCTCTTTATTATTTTAATGAGTAATTTCATTGGGCATGTTCCTGTCAATGAGGATACAGTGGTTCTTCAGGTTCCACTGCCAAAGATCTCACATAGGGATGAGTAAAAGATAGTTAGCTAAGCTGGTCCAGTAATATAACTAAGTAATCAAACTTTATGGAATGGTCGGCAATAAGCCTTTCTGTTATTAATTTGCTGTATTTTTTCTGGTTTTGGAATTTCTTTTACCAACCACTGGAAAAAGTGCAATGCTACTCCAGTTACATGTGCACAATAAACAACCAGTTAGTCCTGCATCTTCTGACAGTAATATTATTTTTTTATTTTGTTTTTATTAAATGTGAATTCAATATAAAATATTTTAGGGTGTGGGTTCAAAACAATCTCTTTTAACCTTGCGTTTCCTTTTTCAGTTTCTGGATGTTCTCATCCAACACAGCTTCACTGTTCATCCGCAAGGTCTGCGTTATCAAGTTCTGTGTCAGCCATTAAGTCAGTAACCTTTTTTACTTCATTTCCACCCAGACTAAGAACTAATCTGAGGTTATAGGATCAAGCAAGATGTGTCACTTTTGTACAGCATTGGTTAAAGCATTGTACTGCTTTATAAAATGTGTAATTGAGAGACACACAGTGTTTAAATTTGTAGCGGTATGCTACTGTCCCATAATAGATTCCATTAGCACTGATGCACTCTAAATGTAAGGATGAGTCAACATGACCAGCTCCCCCTACAAAGCTCAATCTGGCAACATACAGTAGAATCACTAACACCGCAGGTTTATTCATAATGTATTGAGTGGCTTTTCATGTGTCATGTAAAGGTGTCCCAGTTCTCAAAGGTGGGAGAAATTATAATGACTGCATCCATAGAGTTTTGGACAGGTATTAAACAACTGCTCAGAATATGACTGTACAGATGTGGTTTAATTTTTATTCATTGCCTGCTCTGTTTCCTCTGTTTGCCCTCTTTGCGCTTAGAAAAGCAAAAAATAAAAAACTTTCCAGGACACCATTTTTACTCTGTGATTAAAGGTAACTGCATTTTTCATGTTTATATAGACATGAGAACATACTGAAATTAGCTTGTCGTTTTTTTTTCTGTTGGGTATGCACATTCCAAGCAATTGTTAATTTATTAAATGGAATTACAATGTGTAGTAAGAGCTGATGTTCATTTTATTTATTCATGCACCATTTATAGTATATTTTTGTTGCAACTTCAGTACTGCAGTGGAGTAATTGAACACAGAGCATGAAATCAAGCCTGCAATGCCGAGTCCCTAAAACATGCTCCGGGGAGAGTTGAAGTTGGAGGCCGCAAACATTTTTAGAATAGCATGCTATTTATGATAAAACATGATAAAAAATATAAATACACAGAAATGACATGCTGTGTCACTTACAGGGTTGCCAAATTTCTTACAACCTAATAAGGGACAAAAGGTGGTGTGCCAGTGCACCTTGCCACAGTGGTGTGGGTATGGTGTTGTGGGAATGCATATAAAGGGTATATTCTTATTCAACTAAAAAGGAAATTCATATTCCATTTAGTCTATGTCTTTACTAAACCTGTATTGTTATGTAAACATATGTGAATAAACCTCACAATAAATGATCAAAGCAATCAGAATGTGTACCCTTATAGCAACAAAAGTTCTTAAATGCAAAGAAAGGAAAAGATGATTCTTTCACCAAGCCAAAATTTTCCATGGATATTTTGTGCAGCTTTTATATGATTCAAGCAGTCCTTTGTCCTTTTGTCACATTCCATGACAAGTCACAGTTCACAGATATTTGAAGTGAGAACCCCAACCACTTGTCAATATATGCTATTACAGTGTCATAGAACTTCACAATGTCCTGTTTTCCTGGAAGTTTGTGCTGACATTGTTTGCCCATCAAGCTCTTTCCTCTGAATCACCTTCTTTTTGAAATTTTGCACTTCCTCGTATATATGTGTAATGCAGAGTGTTTCCTTCAGCTTTTTTACATTTTGGGCAAAAACACCCCATGTTGTGGAAAAAACACAGATAAATCTCAGCAGCTTCTGTTTTCCCTTCATACTCAAAACTTATCTTCATTGACACAGGACAGGTCTCCCCAAGGGACCTCAAGTAGGAAGTAAGAGCTGGCAAGCTTTACAGGAGACAATCGACAGCTAGATGAAGAGAGAGCCATTATGTGCCAACATGTTTCAGAATTTCACACCAATCAATGTCAACATAGCATAAAATGGATGCAGTTCCTCTCTTTGGGCAGCAGATAAGTTGTGGCTGTATCTTTAAAATAATTGACAGCTGATCACTTTCATAATGATCCATGTGGAGTGTGGAATGAGAGAAGTGCGAATGGGAACTTTAATGATGAAAAACACTTACAGTTATGCTTAAAAGTTTGCATGCCCCTTTAATGAGTAGTCAAAACCATTTGTTTTTATCTCTCATTGGACTCATATTCAACTCTAAGTCATAACAGAATGGAACAATCATAAAACGAAACTTGGCAAAAAATAAAATAATGAAATGACCCCTGTTCAAAAGTCTGCAAACCCTAAATATGTTGTATTGCCCCCTTTAGCATCAATGACAGCATGCAATATGTGCTTAGAGTCATTTTCATGCTGGAAAGTCCAAATGTGTCCCATGTGCAGCTTGCATGCAGAAGAATGCAAATTGTCTGCCAGTATCGTCCGATAACATGCTGCATTCATCTTGCCATCAATTCTCACAAGGTTTCCCATGCATTTACAGCACACACATACACCAAAACACAAGTGAGCAACCACAATGCTTCACAGTGGGGATAGTATTCTTTTCACTATAGGCCTTGTTGACCACTCTCTAAACAAAGTGCCTTTGGTTGTAACCATGAAGCTCTATTTTGGTCTTTGTTAAGTACTGCTCCCCAGGAGGGGAGTGGGATCTTACACCACGCTCCTGCCTCAAGTTCCATTCTACGTATCTGCAGTCTGACCTCCTTATCTGCCTGGTTTCTCCAGTTTCTTAACCTCCAACTCATGTCTCCTCCTTTCTCTCTGATCCAGCAGGTCTGCCTCCAGACTAGCCACTCGGAGTCTGAGCTGATCTGCCTCACCGCCAGAACTGTGGTAAACAGGGGACAAGCCTTCAAACCTGGGCAGAGTACGCGGAGCAGGTTTCTCCCCATCTCCCACACCGTCCAACGACTGTGCAGGCGAGGGAGTCCTCAGCCCCTCATCCTTTACCTCTACCTCATCCCCAAAATGCTCTACACCAGCCTCTGACAGAGCAGACAAGGTCAATAAATAATCCTTAATCACTTCAATGTATTCTGCCTTGAGTGCCTGGGGTCTTACCACCAAGTTGTAGTGTTTGGCCACTGACTGTAAGTCTGCTTTACGCAGCTGTAACAATGCCTCCGGAGAGGGACCTGACAAAAATACCTCCACTGCCAATGACGCCATACTGAACACCAGTACACCGCTGCTACAACACTAACCACAGACACAGAATAAACCAAAGGACAACACTAAACAAACTACGCCAAAATCTAGCTAGTCCCTACTCACACCCCCAACAACACACTCCAGTCTCCGACCATCAAGGTGTCCGAGCAGCGGGGTGCAAGATCCCGGACGAGCCCCCACTTGTTACATACTGCTCCCCAGGAGGGGAGTGGGATCTTACACCTCGCTGCCCAGATGGTCAGAGAAAGGAGTATGGAGTCGTTGGTGCGAGCAAGGACACAGACAACAGGTACCGTTCTACAAAGGGCTTTTATTTGCCACGGTAATATATAAATGATTTAAATAATAAATTTGGGAGGAGAGGCTGAGCTAACCCAAATGAAAGAAATAATAATCAAAGTCCCACCGCTAACCTGCACTAACCTACCACACAAAAACTAAACTAACTGGCACTCGATCCAGGTGCCCTAACCAAAGGTACAGGGGGTGGGCGCTCAGATCTAAACCTAGTGTATATAACAAGGGAGTTACCCTACGGGTGGTGTAAGCCCAAGGGCGTCTGGCCTGACACCTCCCCAGTGCCTCCTCTCCTCCACTGGGAACACAAAGAGAAAAAAAATGATCAACACAAAATGTACACCAAACAAATACACACCAAAGACTACACCAATAGGCCTAACACTCACTCTAACCAATAACAATCAAACAAAGCTCTCACTCACAACACTACCAAACACAGACCAACCAACAGAGCAACAGCATACCAAACCAAAGTGCGACAGGGAGAACAAACAAATGGCACATTATATAGGAAGGAAGGGCATGATGGGATTGTTGTTGATTGCTAGATACAGGTGTATGGGATAACGGAGGGGAGGAGTCAGTGATAAGTGATGAATTGGGCCTGATGACTGGATCTGCACCACCTGTGGGGGAACATACGAACAGAACAGAACAAACACTACAAAAACACCAATACTGAACCAGGATTACAGTGTGCCAGAAGCTGTGAGTCGTGTCAAGTTGTTGTCAGGCATATTGTTTTTTGTGGCACTGGCAATTTTTGTTCAAGTATCGTTGTATTATGCTCCTTAAAACAACTACACCATCTTTTTCCAGAGCAGCCTGCATGTCTCCTGAGGTTACCTGTGGGTTTTTCTCGGTATCCCGAACAATTGTCTGTATTCTCTGAAATCTTTCTTGGCCTACCTGACCTATGCTTGATATCAAGAGATCCCTGAATCTCCCATTTCTTAATAAGTGGTTGAGCAGTACCGACTGGCATTTCAAGGCTTTGAAAATCTTTTTATATCCATTTCCAACTTTATGCAGTTACAGTACCTTATTATGCAGGTCTTTTGACAGTTATTTTCTGTTCCTCATGGCTCAGTATCTAGCCTGCTCAGTGCATCCACATGAGAGCTAACAAACTCATTGAGTATTTATACACAGACACTAAATGCAAATTAAAATGCCACAGGTGTGGGACATTAATCTTTAATTGCCATTTTAACCTGTGCGTGTCAGCGTGTGTGTCTGTAACAAGGCCAAATATTCAAGGGTATACAAACTTTTGATCAGGGCGATTTGTGTGATTTCTTTTATCAGTATTGTTTACAAAGATGCCAAACAATTATATGATAATTAACAGCTTCATCTGATCACTAACCTTACATTACAGTTAGTTTTTGCATGAACAGACATGTAGCCAAAATCAATGCCGAAATTTCACAATTACTGCCAGGGTATGCAACAGTGGCGGCTCCTGAAAAAATTCTCAGAGGGGGCAATGCTTCTGATAATGATTAAGGTGACACATTCAATGGGTACATTAAGCAAGACAATATTAATTTGTTGCTAGATGATTAACATACAGTGATACCTCTTGTGTCCACTAGAGTGATGACCGGTGGTGATATTGTGTGGGTGGAGAGAATGCATTATACATCCATCAGAATTTAAGGTTGCATCAACACATCCATTTACATTTAAGTCATTTACCAATTGCTCTTATCCAGAGTGAATCACAGTAAGTCAAGGAACATTCCACTGGAGCAACTTAGGGTAAAGTGCCTTGACCAAGGACATAACAACATTTGGCACAGTTGGGAAACAAACATTTGACTTTCAGTCTGATTCCATATCCACTGAGCCATCTGCGTCACATCCGAGATACCAAGTCTACACTATAGAGAAGTACCCACAAGAATGGCCTTATGGCAAAAAACTCTATCAGTCTTTCTCACATAGAAACACATACCAATTGACAATTATTCTATGTACACATTAGCACAAAGATTATGGAATGGTAGAGCATTCTGTACTAACACATAAGCCTATCATAGCCTAGCATATCATAGAAGTGTCCATCTAGGGATGCACTACAGAATGTGTTCTAACTTTAACGCCAATAGATACTACAACTGTTTTTATCACAACTGTTTAGCAACACATTGTGATGAACATAATGTCCTCAATAAAACAATTTAGTACAATTAACACAGCATAAACTATAGAAGAGAGACAGGCAATGTAGACAGGAAAGGGAAAGAACACTAGTGTGATGGTCTTTAAGTGGTCTATAGGCCTGGGCCTACATTATATCAGCCTTAAATCACATTAAATGCGTTCTGAGGGAACTATTTTGGAAAACCGTAATATGTCAAATATGAACGTATGAGAGGGTCAATTACGTTTGTAGGGAACTAAATTGAACAATCGAATAACGTTCAATATGAACATATGAAGATCATGACGTAGCATGTAAATAGCATAGTTTTTGCTATGGCGGAGTTCGGGGATGGTGGACGGGCGTATAGATCCGCGACTTGCATGCCAGTGTTCGCGAGTTCAAATCCAGACCGGAACTTTGTGTGTTTTGTTCTACATTGCTTGCGTCATGCAGACAGGTGATTGTCTGTTTTTGTAATGTTAACCCTAACCTTAATTCTAACCTTAACCTCAGTAACGTCATATCTAACCTTAACCGTTAGTAACCTCATGCCTAACCTTAACCGTTAGTATCCTCCTACCTAACCCTAACTGTGAATGTTGCAATATAATTTCGAACGCTATGGAATGTATGGAATGTTATCGCATAAATCTGCTAAATGAAATGTACCGGAGCAACGTAATTGAAGTACAAATATAGCCTAATATCAAAACGTGCAGTTCAAACGTAAAAAACCCTAAATATGTTGGCAAATAACGTAATTTAGGTTTTCAAAATAGTTTCCTGAGAACATAATTTGGGAGAAATTTATGAGATTTACGGTTGCATCTGAAGAGAAGCTCACATCAATGTCCATTCTGGGATGCAAACCGGGGAATCCCCAAGTCTTTAAAATCCAGTGGTTTTTGGATGAAGTCCGGCTCAACAGACAGCACATAGGCTGAATCAATGCACTGGCTATATTGTCCTAGTACTACATCAACTTTTCCCAAAATTGAGAGTTATGCTACTTCCAATGTGAGTTTTGCTGCATTATTGTTTCCTAATTGTTTGGGATAAATGTTATATATCCACAATTCCTTGGTTGGTCCAAGTCGTGTCTCCTCCAAAGTGTAAGCAAACAGAAAAGGGATGTCTTGGCTATACCTGCCGTTTGCCATTTCTTTCTTTAAACCAATTAACACAAAACATTTTTGTAGTTTGTGCGTTTGTGTTAATAGAACAATTGGATGTTACAGGTCTGTTTATAACCATTTTTTTCTCAAAAGACAACAAAGTCAATGGATGAGAAAGTAAATAATCCCCCTTTTCTTATGTCCACCATTTCCACACGATCACACTTTTTAACGCTAGCCATCTTGACAGTAGTATGTTGATTGATTGAAGCTTTTTTTCTTAGTTACGATACGTTGCTCCTGGACCCATAGAGATTGTATTGAGGCTCTGATATTAAAAAAAACATATTTACATGAGAGTCTAGGAGTGAATTCTTGGGCGATTTTTAACGTCACGAAATCGCCCCAAAAAGGGCGGTAGCATTTTTAAGCACAACTTCAGCCTGATTAGACATTTAGTGGCATATCAAACGTCTAGATTAGAACACTGATAAGGCTGTTGCCATTATAGAACTGGTTAGAAAGAAAATCCCTTCTTTTCCCAGTTGGCAGTTTGTCGCCCATATCGAGCTAATAAACACACCGCCCCTGGTATGCAAATGTATGACCACAATTGTAATACAAAAATAATACAGCCACGAGGCGCAAAATGGTCATAGCAAATATATAGTACACACTAACATACACAAACTGACTGACAACAATACCTGACAGGTTACAAACATTTAAACAGGACTTAAATACCTAAGTAATTACAGAATGAATGCAGCTGGGTAGACTAATAACTGATGATTTATTGGACAATAGAAAGCATTTGATATGGTCAGCTGATCTGAAGAGCAGGAAAACAGAACTATAAACAATTCACACAGGCACTCAACTAGACTAATTACACACAGGAAAGAAACCGTAATAGCACACAATGCACACATGACCCCAAACATAACATGATATACAGAGGACAAATGGAGTAATGTCAGGTCCCCTATGGGAGACTGACAATCACAGACATGCTCGCAGGCATTTTGAGCTGGGAAATTAGCTTTCAGAATGTGATGGTTGGCACTGGTAAATAACTGGTAAACAAAGTGGTGTTTTCCAAAGTTGACATTTGCATTATCTTCTTCATAGGCTGTGATGTGTCATATAATATAATAATAATAATAATTATAATAATACATGGTACTTATATAGTGCTTTTCAAGGACCCAAAGACGCTTTACAAAAGCTAGCAAAACAAGGAACCAAGAAAATCAAAAAGACAACAACACAGGGGGAAGTAGGCAGGGGCTATGGGAAGGCATATTTAAACAGAAAAAGCTTAAGGCTGTGGTGGAAGATGTTAACAGAGTCACTGATGGATTGAGGCAGGGAGTTCCAGAGCCTGGGAGCAAACCTGGAGAAAGCCCTGTCACCAAAGCACTGGAGCTTGGACCTTGGGATGACAAGTTGACCTGCTGAACCAGAGTGAAGTGAGTGTGTGGGTTGATAGGGGAGAAGGTCAAAAAGGTAGGGGGAGCAAGATGCTGGAGTGCTTTGTTAGTCAAAAGGAGTATTTTGAACTGAATGCAGTGTGTAGCAGGGAGCCAGTGGAGCTCACAGAGGATGGGGGTGATGTGCTGCCAGGACTTATGCTGCGTTCGTTTATTCTCAAAGATCTGACTCGGAACTCGGATATGATGTCACGTCCACACTTCAAGTGTTCGATTATTTTTTGCTTGTCCAAGTCGAAGTACCAGGCGCTCCAAAAGCACTACATTACATTTTTTTATTATGATTATGACTATTACCTCACCTTATCAATATGCAGCCATTTGAACTTCTAAAATGTTCACTTTATTTTGTTTTAGTTTATATTATTTTACAATGCTAGCCACGTTTAGCAACACTGGTATTCACTCAATATTTCACTCACAACAAGACTGATTCCCACACCCACAGGCAGTGATATAGACGCAGTAACGCATTGCAGTAATATGAGTGATTGAAATTGTAATTTAAACAAACAAAGCGGTCCAAAAACGAAGATTTGAGTTTGGCAATGTTGCGAAGATGGAAAAAAATAAGTGTTGCTCAAAACAGAGGGTGGAGTTAGGATGACGCCTAGGTTGCAAGCATAGGGGGAAGTGGATACAACTGTGTCATCGATAGTGAGAGAGAAAGTGCCAGTTTTTTTTAGGGTGTATTTATTGTTTATGAGAAGGAGTTCTGTTTTGTCACTGTTGAGCTTGAGGAAAATGTGGTGCATCCATGATTTTATTGCAGAAAGACAGGTTTCAATATGGGCCAGAGGTGGGCTGGTGAGAGCTTTCATGCTGAGGTTAATCTGAGTGTCATTGGCATAGCAATGAAAGTCAAGGTTGAAATGATGGAGGAACTGACCAAGGAGGAGTACGTAGATGTGAAGAGAAGGGGACATAAAACAGAGCCCTTGGGGAGACCCTGGGTGACTGCAGTTATTTTTTATTTGTGGTCCCTGAGGGCGATGTTGTGGGTGCGGTTGACCCGATAGGATTGCAACCAGGAGACTGCAGTTCCCTCAACACACAGACACCCAAGCCTGGTGAGGAGGATCTGGTGGCTCACTGTGTTAAAGGCAGCACTCAGATCTAGGAGAATCAGGATGTTGAGGGCATCAGCGTCATCAGAGACGAGGAGGTCATTCACCACTTTGGGAAGTGCAGTCTCTGTACTGTGATGTGGACGGAAGCCAAACTGAAGGGGCTTAAACAGGTCATTGTTGAGGAGGTGGTCCTTTCCAGGGTTTTGGCAAGGAATGGGAGGTTGGATATGGGACATTTTGTCGCGGTTCAAGATAAGGAGGCAGGCGCGTCTTAACAGAACATCTATTCATTGACTGACACTAGAAAGAACTGACAAGAAACAATGAACTACACAGAACAAACAAACCCACAGAACTAAATACCCAACTAACGAGGGGAGGATGTGCAGGTGTGGACCAAACAATAGAACTGATAGGCTGACAAAAACATGTGACGGGATCATGTGACACAAAGAGCGGGAAACAAAACCAAAACAAAACATATAGGGGAGAAACCACCTTGTAGTGACACAGAACAAGGACAGAGTCTAGGCAAGGGAGTGTAGCGGGGCCCAGGCAAGCGGGGACACAGGAGGCGGCCGGGCGGCAGGGAACACAGGGTGCGGCCGGGCGGAAGCTGAGCAGGGGGTCCGGAGGTCCCGTGGCCTCAGCGGCGGGGGTCCGGACGGCGGCGTCAGCGACGGGGGTCCGGACGGTGGCGTCGGCCGAGCAGGGGGTCCGGACGGCGGCGTCGGCCGAGCAGGGGGTCTGGATGACAAGGGGACCGGAGGACGAACTAGGGCAGGCTCGGGGACAGGCAGTTCCGGCGGCCCGGGGAAAGGCAGGTCAGGCGGCCCGGGGAAAGGCAGGTCAGGCGGCCCGAGGAAAGGCAGTGCAGGTGGCCAGGGTGGCAGGGTGTCCGGGAGGTCAGGCGGCAGGAGGTCAGGGAGCTCCAGATCATCCAGCCCTAACCCCTTCTCCCCGGAAAAAAACCCCCTGGGAAAAGACGCTGCCTCCAGTTGCAGGTAGTTCATTCTGTCGCGGTTCAAGATAAGGAGGCAGGCGCGTCTTAACAGAACATCTATTCATCGACTGACACTAGAAAGAACTGACAAGAAACAATGAACTACACAGAACAAACAAACACAGAACTAAATACCCAACTAACGAGGGGAGGATGTGCAGGTGTGGACCAAACAACAGAACTGATAGGCTGACAAAAACATGTGACGGGATCATGTGACACAAAGAGCGGGAAACAAAACCAAAACAAAAGCAGTTGGGGTTGGGTAAGATGGAGACTGACCAGGCAGTCATGTATTGATTATTGTGATTTTGTCTTTAAGAAAGGCATTGGCAGGCAGAGTGGGTGAGCTATGTATATTGTATAATTTGTTCCTGTCCTGTGTATTGGAGCTCCTTTAAATACTTGTGAAAGTATTCTAATGAAGGTGTCCTCTCCTTCATTGAACATCATGAATGCACCTCCCTGCATTCTGGTCCCCAATTTCTCCAATGCCCCACAACATCTATACCAGTTGTGACATCTTCACCCATCTGCAACTAAACAAGTCTTAGACAAAGTTGCATTCGGAGAACCACACCAGAAGTGAAAATATAAAAAATAATTATCCTTGATAGCAACAGTAGCTCAAAAAAGTGTCATTACATCCAAAAACACGTTAGACCTTGAAACAGATGGGCTACAACAGCCGTTCAAAGTCATGTTCTAAGTCACTTAAATCACCTTTCTTCCACATTCTGATGCTTCGTTTGTTCTTCACCAGATCGTCTTGACCATGTCTACATGCATTGACTTGCTGCCACGTGATTGACTGATTAGATATTTGCGTTAAGAACAGTTGAACAGGTGTCCCTTTCAAAGTGGCCGCACGCAACGGAACAGGTTTTACCTGCGCCAACGTAAAATTCTTGAAAAGCAGTCCTATTTCTCTTAAAAACAAACCATAATCTATGCCACAAAGAATTAAGGCAAGTTTGATGGAAAAGGTGGGTTGAAAAAGTTATTAGGGGGGACCCCGTGGCGTGGTGGACTAACTTGCTGCATTGGAGGGCAGTCTATGTCGCAATGGTCGCGGGTTTGAGCCTGACCATGGGTTCTCTGACATTCCTCGGCCCCCCTGCACAAGGCAGCGCAAAATTGGCATAGTGCTACCCAGGATTTGGTGTAACAAGTAAGTCTATCCTTTGCTCTCCAGCAACTCATTGTGTTAAAATCGGGAAAATATGAAATGGGTAACCAATAATTAAACAACAACTCTGGCGCAAAATGAACGTAGGGGTTAATAACACATTGTTACTGAGTCTACCGTTCTCTGGGATATGATTTCATGCTAATCAAATGTGCCCAGTTTTAGTGCAAACTGATAATTACCTTATAATAACTAGTTGTGAGTACATGGATGAGGTAAAAATAAATCTCTATTTTATACCATTAACAAGGCTCAAAATAGCACCACACTTCCACGGTAGAATAATGAGGGTCCCTACATGCAAACCGAATCATTGAGAAATTGTACAGACAGTTTATTAAAAAGATAGTTTAAAAGACAGCTCCATTTGTGTATTCAGCCAGGCGCAATCTTCGGAAAACAGACTCGACCAGTCAAACCACAAGCTATGTGCTACATGAGCTGATCAGAGTGACTGCTAATGCATTTTCCATTAATATATTTCTGACAGAAAACGCCACGTGAGATTAAACAATATTTTAATTAATATATTATTACATAACACACCCAACTTCTGCATTTGCTGGAGGGTTGTATAACCTGTGGTGCCAGTGCAAAATCTTATTTGTATTTTTAATTGTCTCCTTTTCCCACCGTATCCCTCTCCTTTTCCTGTCCGAGGGCTCTAAATTTGGTCTCTGTTAAACATTTGTGTGAACTTCTGGTTAACTAAATTATTTATCTTTCTTAGCTCCAAATTAATTATTTTTGTCTCCTTTCCCCACCATATTCCGCTCTTCTTAACACTTATATATATATATATATACACAATGTTCATCTCTGTTACTTCACTTTGTTATTTTTTTTCCAGTTAGATACACACACACACACACACACACACACACACTTGTCCTTGTTGTATCACTCATTGTTTAATAAAATAATACTATTTCATTCATTCATCCAAACGTAATGAGTTGTTATTCTTTATAATATTTGATACTTTGTGTTTTCCTTAGTCCTAAATTTATAATGGTTGTGTGGTCAACTCATTTTATTTTATTTTATTTAACCAGGTGGGCTCGTTGAGAACAAATTCTCATTTAAAACAGCGACCTGGCCAAGATAAAGCAAAGGTGCAAGTACAGACAGAGTTACACATGAATACAAATACACAAGAATAACACAATGGGTCGGGTAAGGGAGAAAGATAGAAAAGTGCAGTTGAATGTGCAGTTGAATGCGCAGTTGAATGCAGTTGAATGCAGTGTACAGAGTAGCAGGCAAATACAATGAAATAAGTTAACACTAGTATGACAGTGCAAATGGTAACTGTGCAAATAAAATATAACAACAATGTAATTAAACTAAAATAATGTTCAAGTAAGTATGTACACAAAGGTGCTTATTTGGAAAATACTAAAGTAACGGATCAGATGGGAAAGGTAGTGTACATGTGAGGGGGGGGTCAGCAGGTGCAATGGTTGGACAGAAGCTCTGATAAACGAGATTTAAAGGAAGTGAGGGGGACGGTGGTCACGAGTTTCAGAGTCTTCTGTAGCTCGTTCCAATCGTTAGCTGCGGCGAACTGGAATGAATTTCGGCCAAAAGAGGTGAGGGCTTTTGGAGTGATCAGGGAGATGTAACTGGATGAGCGCAGGTTTCGGGAGGGTGAGGCAACGGTGAGGAGTGAGTTCAGGTAAGGGGGGGTTAGTCTTAGGATTGATTTGTAAATTAGATTATACCAGTGGGTCAGGCGCCGAGTGTGTAAAGAAGGCCAGTCCACTAGTGCATATAGGTCGCAGTGGTGGGTGTTAAATGGGGCATTGGTAATAAATCGGATGG
>JACXGM010010838.1:0-25774 GCA_016801145.1 Umbra pygmaea | reverse complement strand
AAAACCAATGTAAGATGCCACTTAGTTGCACTTAATATTTCGTTTTTTTGAGAGATGATATTGTAAGCAATTTAGGCAATAAAAATGTTGTTTTTTCAGAAAATTAAACCAAAGTATTGTACATTATTGCCCTTCAATAAAACTAAGTATTTCTTAGCCGATTACTCGATTAATCGATGGAATGATCGATAGAATACTCGAATACTAAAATAATCGATAGCTGCAGCCCTAGTGTCCACAAACAACCCGCATAACTAACGGTAGTTCTGCATTACATATATTTGCAATCGAGTATAATTTATTTTGATACCGTGTATTCTCCGTGTAAATTCATGCACCGAACTTTGATGCCCGTACTGTTTCGGTTCAGTACAAATACATGTACCGTTCCCCCCCAATTTAAAGTCGTCAAAGCCAGGCAACAATGGATGAGGGGGCGAAGAGTTCGCATCAGCTGTGTGCTTTGCCATCAAGTGATATTTCAAACAGGACGTGCTGCAATGATAGCTCAGTTTACAACGACCAAACACACAGATCACTTTGGTCTTGTCAATGGAACCATTTGGCAACTTTTAAAAAGTAATCTTTCCATTCAGAATTTTATTGGCTTCCATTTCGGCGTCTCGTGCTCGCTATCCACTCAAAACGTAACGTAGCATATTACTCTTTGGCCAGCTTGCAAGCCCAAATGTGTGCCATTGATATGGTGTGTGCAGCGAGCCTGTTGTTTTGCTGCCGGTCTAGCTAGATCCGGTGTAACAGCTTGTGAAAAAAAACTACAAAGTTTGCCAGGCCAAAAAGAGCGCAAATATCGCGCTAAAAAAATTTACGGCATTAAAATGAGTTTGTGTTAACGCCGTTAATAACACATTTAACTGACAGCACTAGTTTGTATACCTTGTCCCAGGCATTGCACAATTTGACGCTTTTCCCCAACAGAGAAATCCTTTTCCTTTCCCATATTTTTTGATACCTGTGCCTGCTTAATAATGTGGAACATCCCTTCTTAAGTAGTTTTCCTTTAATTGGTCTCACATGGTAAACTAATTATCACAGGTGTCTGAGATTGATTTCAAAGATCCATAGAGCCCGGAGACACAATACCATCCATGAGAATGATTGAAAAACAAAATGTTTAATGTTTATGGCACTTAATTCCAATTTGCATAATAATTTGGAATGCTGTGTATATCTACACTGAACAAAAATATAAACACAGCACCTTTTTTTGTTTTTGCCCGCATTAATCATGAGCTGAACTCAATGATCTAAGACTTTTTCTATGTACACAGAAGGCCTATTTCTCTCAAATAGTGTTAACATATCTGTCTAAAGCCTTGCTCACACTACAGGAGTTTTAGGCCGATTTATGCCCAATTTTCCCCTCCCGAGAATCAGAGAAAAAATCTTGTCGAGGACCTTGATCGGTTCCAATGTTCGGCGCAGATTATCTGGTAATGTGAGGCGTTCACAGATAAAATCTTACCTCCCGATCCACTCTTACACAAATCGAGCTCCCTCCGATCATATCAAACGTTTGATATTCATTGGGATGAGCAAGATTGTGATTACGTCAGTACTGTCGCAATAGCCAATAGGAAACAAGTCTACGACGAGACGAAAGTGCAACACAGATCCGTTGGACTTCCTAGATGGAGAAACATCTCATTTAGTTTTCACGTTGGATAAAAAGGAGTTGTAGCACTACCTTATTTTTTTAGATGATTTGTTTCACTTCTTTTGAATGGAAGTTCCCCAAACCAGAAGTGCAACCCAATATATAAAAACGCATTAGGCACGTTTGGTAAAAGGTGGAAAATTATAATACAGAGCAATATTGTAAAACAATACAGTGAAATTGTTATGGCAGTACTTTGTTGATATTTTTCAAGTTTGCATTTAGTTTACATCCGCTTTCCTGCTTCCGATCTGCTGCGTAGGTCACTTGAATTAACATTGTGTGTTATGAACCACGATTTTCAAATCTTGTAGTGTGAGCATGTTTACGATTTGAGGAAAGAAAATCTGCAAAGATTTTTTTTGTGTGCTCCAACCAGCTTTTAAAATCGGTTAGGATTTAAAAACTCCTGTAGTGTGAGCCAGGCAAACAAGTGAGCACTGCTCCTTCGCCGAGATAATCCATCCACCTCAGAGGTGTGGCATATCAAGGTGCTGATTTTGGGGGCTGGCCAGAATGAAAGGCTACTCTAAAATGTGCAATTTCATCACACGGCAAAATGCCCCAGATGTTGTTCTGAGGGAGCAAATCTAACTCCCACTTAAAGCCACAACTGGTGGATTCAGCACCACGGCCAGCTCCGCAGTTTAAGGTGTCTCTATCGTTGTCTCTACCCTCTGGCTAATTGGGTGTGAAGTTGGACTAAGGTTGGATGGTACAAAGTAGGAAAATCAATTGAACTATAAACTAGCTTCATTTCAGCTAGCTTGTTGTATCTCGGTGTGGCCTGTGAGGTGTGTAGCTGAACCGGGTTGCTGGTTACCTTCACCTGGATTACTCTCAAATCAATGGACTCACAATTGTATTGCACTGAAAATATATGATCTGATGGACCTTTCTGCAACCTGCCAACTGCCTAGCTCTTCGAGATCAGTTTTTCTCCTTGGCTTGCATTCTGGCAACCCAGTCTCCACTTGTTTGCCATGGACTAGGCCCAGCCATCTATTCACACTGAGTAAGTCACCACTCATTGTTTATGCTCTCCAGGCGAGGGTTGTGCTTCTGTAGTGTTTTTAACAGCTAGGCTCTGGTGTTCTCTTGTTAGGTTCGCTAGGCTGGTCTGTCCTGAGTTGGACACTGCTATTGATTTATGTGTGATTGTACTCTGTTGCTTTTATCTGGATCTACACTGTCATGTACCTGCAAATTGACTCCCCTCTGCTTCTCTTGTTGACATTCTGCCCTGGATTACTATGGCTTAGGGCTGGGAATTGCAAGGGACCTCACAATATGATTTTATCACGATACCTTTGTGCCAATACAATATTTATTTCAATTCTTATGATTCTCACAATACTGAATGAAGTGTTATTAATGGAATTTAATGTGAAAAACATTTGTCATGATTATATTGTAAAAGGTAGGCTAATCCACCCAAAACATATGCATAAGATATTAATTTAAGCCTTTAGTACATTATAGTATTTTAGCAACCAACATAATCATCTGACTGGCTACAGTTTTATTTTAAAACACAATATCAAAAATGTCAGTATCGGCATTTGAAACAGTTATATTTGTAAAATCACGCAAACTGCAATATCAGTATAGGTATTATAAAGCATCATGTCAAACTTGGGAAAAAATTGCTTTGATTGTTTTTTGTCTGAAAGAGATATTAAAAAACCAATCACATTTCTGTTGTCAAGCGGTTGCTTAGCATGTATTACCCACAATGCACGGTGCAGCTAATTGAAAACGTATGGGTTATTGAAACTAATGCAAGTGAGTATAGTGAGGTTTGCCATTTCCTCATTATTATCGGTTAGAACCGGGAGATGGTGATGAACGCACAAACTGTCTTGAAGTACAGAAGTGGTATTTTAATGAAATAACATTTCCTATATTCTTTTTTATTCAGGCATAGCTATAGTATGCAGCCCTTCACTTGATTTCAAAGTCAATGTGGCCCTCAAGCAAAAAGGTTTGCCCACCCCTGCAGTAAACAATAGTGCCAATCCACGGCTGCCTGTCTGGTTGCCAGACTCCTCCTCTCTAAATGCATGCTTTCAAAGGTTCTCAGATCCAGGGAAGCCGCCTCACACTGGACATAAGCTTATGTAGCTATTCTGGACATGACCCAAGCTTGTAGACACAGCCAGGTCTCGTGTGAGTGAGGACAGGCTGCACGTTAAGTTAGCTGTAGGAGGGCCTGTTGACCCATGGATGTCCCATGTCTTTGGAAACAGAAGTGAGAGGACCTTTCAGGTATGTTTGGCACGATAGAACTTCTTGTATGACTTTGTGTTCAACCATTTGAATCAATGTAAGGCTAGGTCTGCTGTGATCAAACAAGTCACACGTGGACACAATGTAAGGCTAGGTCTGCTGTGATCAAACCACAAGTGGACATATTTGCGTGAAATAAATTCAGTTTGATCTCTGAAATTAGAAAGTATTCCAAATTATATTAGTCTCTGTATATATTTTAAAATAAATTGCCCTTTTTTAAATTGCCCTCACCCTGCTTTCAACAAAAGATTGGTCCTTAGAAAGTGTGTGTCCCCAGGTAATTAACGAAATCTGTATGTAGTCCTCTAAATTATTGCCCATCACTGGTTTAGATTCAAGACATGAATGTACATTTTGGGATATTAAAGCTGGAGTGCCTGTAATGATAAGCCTGTGGATTTACAAATAACCCCAGTTATGTTGTGGTTGTGCATATTAAAGACTGAATAAATCCGAAAAGATTCAACCCACGTGAATTCCATAAATGTGTATGAATCCCTAGATGGTAGTTACGGTACTCAGGTACCATGGACTCACCACACACACACCAAGGTTTTGGCAGACATTTGTTAGACTCTGATTCATAATAAAAATACAATTGTATGTCAGTCTTGTTTTGACACACAACAGCATTTCTCCCCAGTGCTGTAGTTGTTGTCAGGCAGGAGTCCTTCTGCCAAATGGGTTACAGCATGAAGAAAAACACAGAGGGGAAAGAACCAGCTCATGACTCAACACCACATTGAGCGTGTGTCATATCAGCACTATGTGAGCGCACCCCTTCTTCCCCTGTGGCAGGCCACTGCTCCACATCTCCCAGTTCACCTTTTGTTGCTCCTGGGATCATCTACTTTCAGTCCTACCTCTTTGATTGTAAAGTTAACGATTCAGGCGTACCTACCTGTCCTTTCTAGGTGACACTGCCAAATGGTTTTATTTCTTATTTAACATGCCAGGGGTTATCAGTGACGTCTATGGTATGTTTCTTTCAACCTCTTTTAGCCTTCTTTACCTCTTTCTCTACCTCTCTCAGTTCACCTTCTTGAACATGCCCCTTCTCCTTCTGTAACATGTTGTTTATTGTGCCATCTTCCAATCCCCATCTGTCAATTAATAATAATAAAAATACATTTGATTTAAAGTGCCTTTCAAGAAGGACACTGAACAGCAACTGTACTGAAAGATAAGTAATAAAACACAATATGAGTAATAATAATATACAAAAGACATAGTAAGGGATAGCTAGAGCTGTAGAGCAAGCTATTCCGAGGGGAATGCCAAGCTGAACAAGTGGGTGTTAGCTGTTTTTGAAGGTGGTGATGGAGTCCGAGTTGCATGTGGCTGAAGGGAGAGAGTTCAGTTTGGGGGCGGCAACACTGAAAGCTCGGTCCCCCATGGTACAGTCTAGTTTTTGGAATGGTAAGATGTCCAGAATCAGAGGAGCAGAGACAGTGGCAGACTGGCCTTTGGGAGCATCCGGACATTTCCCGGTGTCCTTAGGGTCATTTTGGCTTGCCGTTTATTGTCAACTTGACCAGTAATAGCAAGTAGGAATAAATTAATGGAGAATCCACATCAGGCGTGACTCTCGCTCTCTTGCTGCATGTTGTCTTCGCCCGAGGGTGCGCGTGCCAGAAATGTCATCAGGTCTCTCTGTGCCGCAACTGGTCAGGAAAAGAAAGGGGGAGCAGAGAGGGATGGAATAAATAAAGAGAAAGACCCTTGCCACAGACGCAGTGTAATTCTAATAAAATAAGCTACGTGTTTGCCAGTAACTGGAGAAATTCTAGCCTATCATAACAATAAGTGCAATACAGCAACCATAATATGACATTGAAGGCAATATGTTTCATAGTAGTAAAGAATAGTGAACCTAGACTATTAAAGACTAGTGAACCTAGACTATTAAAGACTAGTGAACCTAGACTATTAAAGAATAGTGAACCTAGACTTTAGTAAAGAATAGTGAACCTAGACTTTAGTAAAGAATAGTGAACCTAGACTTTAGTAAAGAATAGTGAACCTAGACTCTAGTAAAGAATAGTCAACTTAGACTCTAGTAAAGAATAGTCAACTTAGACTCTAGTAAAGAATAGTCAACCTAGACTCTAGTAAAGAATAGTCAACTTAGACTCTAGTAAAATATAGTCAACCTAGACTTTAGTAAAGAATAGTGAACCTAGACTGTAGTAAAGAATAGTGAACCTAGACTGTAGTAAAGACTAGTCAACCTAGACTGTAGTAAAGACTAGTCAACCTAGACTGTAGTAAAGACTAGTCAACCTAGACTGTAGTAAAGACTAGTCAACCTAGACTGTAGTAAAGACTAGTCAACCTAGACTGTAGTAAAGACTAGTCAACCTAGACTGTGGACTTGCCACATATGTTAGGGAAAGTGCACATACACTGTACAGCTGTACTAATTTTGTCAACACTATCTAAACATTTTACTCAACTTGTTTTTCTGATCAAAACAAGATGACGACATTAAATTGTCTGGGATAAACAAAAACTGCTATATAAATAATTGTACGTGTAATTGTACAATAATAAATAATTGTACGTGTTTGTTGATGAAAATGTGACTAGATGGGACTTAATTTAAGTTGGGACTTGTGATACTTTGATCTGTATTTGCCAATAATAAAATTCAAACATTATTCTTGTTTAAATAATAAACATATTTTAATACTGCGCTGGCTTGGATTGTGGTACTGTCCCTGCAAAGGTTATTTAACTATTTTTCAGGACATTGAGCTTTTTTTGCTCTTGTCTATGCACTGGCCTACCAATCTGGTCATGGCTAGTTTCCACTGGAGCAGACAAAGCACCTTGTGGTTTTACTATGTTCTAGATAACTATCCTGGCCAAGGTGTTCTTAATTCAATACCTATTTCAAATAGAATAGCAACCTGACAGAATATTATAACTTGCTGCTGTTTGCTTTCAGATCATGACTGAAATGACCAGTTTAACTAATAACAGGGTGACTGAAGTACTTTCAATTATTCTACTTTTCACTGAAACAAAGACATACACCCCCTATAAAACAATCCTTTGGGAATTTATATGATCTTATAGAACACATTGTATGAAAATGGTTTTAAGAAGCTATATTATCTTTTAGGCTGTTTTCTGTAGGGTTTGCATAGGAACTAATCCACTTTTCTTACAGGATCTTTGTATTGTTGATATGTTTCCAAATGACGATTAGAAATTTCCAAGTAGGTCAACTGTTGCATTGAATGTACATGTTGTGACAAGAAGACAAACAATTACTTATTTGAAAACTATACTTATGTTAACACAACAAGTTTCATTAAAAAAGAGGTTACTAAGATCTATCCACAAAACAACAAGGACATTTGTTTAGCATATATTTCTCTACAAAGTGTCCAGAGCAAACAAGGTTCAGATGTGCATTGATGAGCCTTGGGTCCCTTCTCAGACCACTGTCTGTAGGTACTCACCACTGCTGCCCAGGAGCCCCCTACAAGCCTTGCCATTTCAGAGATGCTCTGACCCAGTCATCCCAGTCATCTGGCAATAACAATTTGGCCCTTGTCAAAGACGCTCATGTCTTTACTCCTGCCCATTTCTTCTGCATCAAACACGTTGACTATGGTTGAAAAACATTTTAACACAACAAATGTACAATGACTAAAATAGGTGTCTGAATCAAGACTAAAATGTTTCGAGTTTTCGTCAACTAATAATAACATTTTAACTGTAGAAACTTACTAAAATAAATATTTTAGTCAGAAGACTAAAATTAAAATTCAATGTTTAGATAGGCTACTTGTTGGTCAGTCCCAAATTTGTGTATTTTGTAATATGGATAACTTTTATTCCCAGTTGAACGTAACTAGTCATAAATATGGTTAGCCTACAAAATGATTGGTCTGGTGGTTTGAACAGGGTAGCCTGGGATGGAGATCAGTCCACCCCTGTGTGGGAGACTACAGGAGGGTGAGTGTATAAGTACAAGGTCAGAGAGGTAAGAGGGGGCAACTTCATGTAGGGCCTCATAGGTGAGGAGCAGGATCTTGAAGTGGATTCTGGACTTGATGTGTTCCCAGGGTTTGGTGTGTGCGAGAACCCTGGCAGCAGAGTTCTGGACATACTAAAGATAGGACTCCATTGCAATAGTCCAGACGTGATGTTACAAAAGAGTGTATGAGTGTCTCTGCTACTGGGTCAGTGAGGGATGGACAGAGTCTGGATGTGTTCCGGATATGGAAGAAGGCAGATTTAGTGACTGCCTTGATGTGGGGCTTAAATGAGAGAGTGGGGTCTAAGATGACACCCAGATTCCTGATCTCAGTGGAGCCACCAGCCCTAAGAGCCACCAGCATGATCTCTGTATTATTGATGTTGAGTTTAAGTTGATTAGTTGTCATCCAGTTTTTGATGTCTTTGAGATAGTTAAGTAGTGATGGGGGAGGGAGGACTGACTGGGTGTTATCAGCATATGAGCGAAGTGAAGACCATGGTGGCGAATGATCTGGCCCAGTGGCAGCATGTATTTGATGAACAACAGGGGTCCAAACACAGAACCCTGAGGCACACCTTGGTTGACCGGAGCTGAATGGGATTTAGGGTTCCCCAGAAAAACAAACCATTTATGTTCTGACCAATAGGATCTGAACTAATCAAGAGCAGTTCCAGTTATGCCCAGGACTGACTCCTTACGTTCCAGGAGGATGTTGTAGCAGACGGTGTCAATGGCAGCAGACAGTTCCAGGAGGATGAGAATGGTGAAATGGTGAGAGTCAGCGGCTATGAGAGGGTCAATTATTACTTTGATGAGAGCAGTCTCAGTGCTGTGCTTGACTCGGAACCCTGATTGAAAATGTTCATAGAGGTCCGGTCTAACACATGAGCTAACACATGAGCTAACATTGTTTTTTGATTCAACTTGTTTCTTCACAAGTTATTTTCACTGTAATTCTCTGCAATATGGGGAATGTCCGTAACAATTTCACAATGTAAAAAACAATGTTTGTTTTATTAATATATATTCTACCTCGCACAACGTGCAGCACTGTGCCGAAACAGTTTGTGTGCTACTAGTGGAATGGCTGGTGGGGGCAGGATCTCACCTAAGCCATAGGTCCAATTAAATGTGCTGAAACTGGGTAGAAGAGTAGAAAAACAGCTCACGTCCTGCACCCGGCAAAATGCATTGAACTGATGTTGCCTGAGAAGTGCACAGTTCACAAAGCTGCATTTGTGTTCCCTATTGCCTCTCCTTTCATATGTACACACTGGGTTGTTATTATTTTTAATGGTTTACATGCGGTAGCTGATTGTGACTGCTGCTCAGCTGTTCTTCTTGTTGAGCAGTGGCTACGGGACATCCAGGAATATTTTTGCCGCACTGTTGATGCCTCTACCTCTTTCTCCCCATGACCCTCTATTTCAACCTCCCCCCACACACGCACATACACACACTTCATTGTACTGTATCTCTGTCATTGCAGGAGAGCCCATACAGTGACTGTGCTGTTCATACTCACCTGTGTGTTGGTCTATGTCACACTATTGGAGGAGACCCCCCAGGATACAACATACAACACCAAAAGGTCAGCCATTTTGTCACACATGCTTTTGTACATTCATGCAGCGTAGCCACACAGTCACTACTTAACAACTGCTGGTGACTAAACAATCACTTCCAGCAACCCAGATGGGATGTCATACGGCCTTCATGTAGACTATTTGGATTTCTTTAAGGTTCCCTTCTGGAACAGTTTTTTTAATGTTGTGAAATAATACATTTAAACATACATAATACTTTAAACTAGTGTTCGCTAAATTGGTTAATCATCTACATATTATGGTTTATATACCCAGCAGTTAGAAGTATTTATTTATGTATGACTTTTTAAGAATACATTTTGTATTTCCCATTACACATACAGTACCATTGAACAACTGTAAAGGATTTGCTAGCAGCTGATTTGGACAGCTTATGACAGTTCCATGCTTCACCAGAACATATATCATTCTGAAACTTAAGAACCTTTTATGGTTTCATACCACTTCTGTGATTTCAACAAGGATGTGCTACCAATGGATTGTTTGCAGGACAGGGGAAAATGCATCCGTGTGTTATGTAGGAAGTAGAGCCCGATCGATATAGGCAATTTCTAAACTATTGGTGTCTGTAATTTTTTTTTAACTGCCTCTACTGAACTGTGGCTATTGAGGACTGACTGATTAAGTAGACTACCTCATATACAGTATATAGTTTATATTTTGCTGTTATTTATCAGAACTTAAACTTACAGAATTTTTTTTTTCCCAGTCCTGTTCAAAGTTATATTTATGAAGCTATTAAGTCTATTAATACTGGTAACTTAGATTTTATTTGTTATTGTTGTTTTTTTTTCAAATTACTTTAAGTTTCATATCTTAAGTTTATTTGGTAACACTTATTATGAAGTACATTTTATAATGCTTTATAATACTATCCATAATACATCATTATAAATACTTATAGTTCATGTTATGATGAACTATAAGTTCAATCAATAAATAGTATTATGAAGCATTATAAAATGACCTTCATAGAAAGTGTTACCGTTTATATATTTATACATTTTATTTACCAGAACTTGTTCCTCTGTTCTGTTGTGACAATAAAGCAAACCAGTTTATTTTTCATATTATTTTAGTGAGGACTCATAAATAACTACAAATAACTAATGTTGGGGAAATCTGTTTATGTTTTGTTATACGTTTCTGCATTTTTTAAATTCATATCGGCCAATTTATCAGAATATCAGATTTTTAAATCACCAAATATTTGTATCTGTATCAGCCTTAAAAATCCTTTATCGGTCAGGCTCTAGTAGGAAGGTGTTTCCCAAAATAGCTGGATGGGAGTGGCAACGGTTGTTGTCTGCACAACATTCAGATGGTCATTAAAGGATTTAGTCAGCAAGGCCCAACTCACCTGGAGATTATACAGACCTACTCTCTCACACCCCTGTGGTTCGTGACAGATGGCTCGGCCCTGCTGCCTGCCTGACTAAGTGCCATCACCTAACAGACTTAATCTCTTTGGGTGGAAGTTTGAGATTGTTCCTCTTTATTCACCTGTCATCTGCACAAATCTAAAAGGGGGCTAGAAGTCAAAGCACACCAGTTCTTCTGCTGCGTACATTTTATTGTGGCACTGAAATGCTAGTCAAACAAATCTCCAGCAACCTTTATTCATTTCCATTTCTATCATAAAGATCTATTAAGGTAATCCATTTATCAAGTTTAACTGATTTCCTATTTTTAGATTAACTTAGTGTTTTAAGAACATATATAAATGTTCGTAACTGTCTTGCTTCATTTCTAATCACCATTTTTGAGATTGATCTTTTATTCTTCTATCAAAGCCTTCCCCCATTTATTCCCCTATTGTTTTCTCTCCCTTCATCCTCACAATTCTTCATATTGTTTGGTATCTGTTAAGGCGACTGATCCAAAATGTGCAAATGTTTTCTTTCAGAGGGATTGTAGCCAGCATTCTCGTCTTTCTCTGCTTTGGAGTGACACAAGCCAAGGATGGCCCATTCACCAGGCCACACCCAGGTAAACTTTTGCTCTGTAGGCTACAGGGCATCAGGCTATAGAGACCACTTGATTTGGGACACACTCTTAATGAGAAAAGATTCTATTTAAAGGGGAACAATTACAAATATCTATAATTTGTCTATGTTTCTAAATCTCAGGGAAAGCAGGGTCGAGCTAGCTCGAGTGCTACAGCATAAGGTTATACGACTCTGTGCAGATTAATGCACGTGATACAACTTTGTGAAATAACAAATTATTTGTGTGAAAAACAAATGTTCTTTCAAAAAGAAAAGACAAAGTTTTGTTTTTCACGCAAATAAGTTACTTCACAAGGTTGTATCTAGCACATTAGTATGGACTAGAGTTGTTCCGATACCAACATTTTTACTTTATCGATACTTGATGTGCTTCCTCTCTATCACTTCCAAATCAATACCACGGCGAAGTCAATGATAACCAATACTATCTCATGAAATACTCATTTAAAATAATTGTCAGCAAAGTATCTGACTACCTAAAACTGTAGTATATGTAATAAACCATATTATTTTGTATATTCTGTTTTTATGTTTTATTATTTTTTACTATTATATTCTCTACGCCTAATTGGCCCTATTCTGTCTAATCTATATCCCTGGATTTCCCCAAGGTATTAGTTTCTTGTATTTTTACTCCTTGTAGCTGATCAATTGAGGTCATGAATATTTTGCTTTCAGTTAATAATAATTTATTCTCATTTCAAAATTGAAATATAATAATCAAACCACATCTGAATAACACAAAATTGTAGTTTTGTAGTTATTTGATAGATCCAATCGAAAGAGTTCATGTTTAAATAACAATTTAAGACAATATGATATTTTTTCAATAAGCCCGATATTGCCTGTTATCCTATGATTATTCAAGGAATGGGAACACGTGGACATGATAGTGAGCTCCTGTGGCGATGAAACGTTTCAATGAAAGCCAACCTCCCTGCCTTATTCCCGGGGTGGCGCTTTGGGTGAAGAGGACCCCTCCTAATGGGAATACGATTGCTTAGAACTCGGTAGTAAAGTAAAACTGGGTAGTGAAGTAAAACTGTAGACTGGGTAAACCCAGCCCGATCTGCCGGCGATTTGATTTCACTCTGCAGCTCAGGCTGGAAACGTGTACATTATTTCTATCCTGCTTCTGTTACAATTTTGCAGGGACAAATCACAAACTGGCTTATCGACCTGGGCGGGTTTGACACGATGACGATAGAGAAGTGATGGCAAGCAGCTTCGTTTTGTAGGTTTGATTGGTTGAAGGACTATCCACTTGCCTACAGAGTCATTTGAATTATGAATTATGCCTGTTGATCACGCATCTTATGCAGTAGAAAATACAGAGCAGAGTCCTTAGATTAATGTTCAATCTTAAATAATTGAGCTTGGTCCGGTGATAGCCAGCCTAGTAAAAATGGGTTTTCGGGTGCAAATTAAAAAGTGTTGTGTACAATTGCCGTGGATACAGTATTTGTATGTACACTATTAATTTATCTGTTATCATGTCTGTCATGTCAAGTCCCTAAAATATCAGAGTTGTTGTTACAAATATGCTTTAGGAGGTTTAGTCTTTCCCTTCTTTGTGAGTCAAACTTTAAAACACCTTTACAGACTGGCACTGCAATGTTTTGGTGTTCCCGTTTGTCATTAGGCTTGTACTTTTATATTTTACTACAAGCACCCTGCTTTTCCACAATGACTATAGGCATGCCCACGTCACAGCATTTTTTTCCCAATGGATGCGATGTTCAGAAACCATTTTGCTCCTTTATTTCCAATGAAAAGCAAGATGCATTTTTAAACTGCTATAGTAACGACAGAGTCATATTCTCCCTGAGTAAGAGAGCTGCCTGATGAGAAAGTCAAATAATGACTTCCTGAGATATAGGAACAAATTATACACAAATTATAGATATTTGTCATTGTTCTCCTTTAAAGAAGAGACTCTGACAGTATTAACCGTTAGGGAGATGACACCCAGTCAGTTGTTCATGAAGACAAAGATAGATGAAGCATTTATTAACCCGAAAAGCAGTATACCCATCACATTTACCTCCCACTTCATGGCCTTTTGGTGCATTGCTGCTTTTAAAGGTTGTGTTTCAGCAGCACTGTAACATTGCAAACATACATTTTTCATCTGCCAAGTCAAGCACAGGTGTTAAGTCAAGCTCCCTAATGGAGTATTGATCATCTCATCCTCGTACTTTTGGAAATGCCTTTAGTGGGAAGAGCCGGAATGTCTCTGTGTTTTTCAATCAATATAGATGTTTGGCCACACAGCAGTGGAGTAGAACATAAACACTATTAAGTCTGTGTGATATGCATACACCTTAACTTGTATTGACTTTATAGACTATGTTCAGAGGACTACTTTAGTTTTACAAGCAACGGTCAGGGTTTTTTGAGGAGGCTTTCAGTCTTGTAGACCTATAGTGTCTGTTATGATCCGCAATGATATGAAGTGTGTGCAATATCGCCACATTGCATGAAAATGTTGAACTGACGCCAATACGTTTGATTCAGGGAACAGTGAAGGATGTGGTTCATTTGGAGGCCCGTGTTCAGTTTGTGTACTAAACTTACCCAAACCCAAATAGTGCCAGTCAGTGGGTTCTCACTAGGACAGGATATCAATACTCATTTTCCTTCTAGGATCCTGAAGCCTTGACCTACTTAAAGTATGTGCTGTGTGGGAAAGTGGAAACAATCTGCAGTATGAATATTGCATTATGTTCTGGATAGCTCACTTAGTAAAGCGCATGGAACTTGCTATAATATCGCAAATGTAAACTTTACATTTCCGGTAACTGAGACAAATCTATTAAACATAGCCAAGCTAAAACATTGCTGCACCTACATTACAATATCATCTTTGGCATATACATTTACCTGGAAGGACTAGCAGTCAGTAGAGCTTTCCCAAAATGTAATTCATATAAAAAGCTATATTAATGAGGACTTTTTGTTTTGCTTTCACTTGTTGTCTTGTTTACAGTTTCAACTTGGACTGATCCACTTTCATTTTTTCTGTTCATACACATTCTTATCTGGAACCTTCCCTGAAGCTATGATTTGGAAGGAAAGCAGATGTGAATGTTTTGTGAAACCTGCATAAGCATTCTCAATAACGTGTGCAGGAATATGCTTTGAAGTCCCGCTCAGCCCTGATCTACTAACACATTGTAATACAGAAGAATCCAAAAGGCCAGTCATGATTGACAGAATGTCTTGTGGGCGTCATTGTTCATTTGCTTGTTTTTTTTTACGAGTTTAGATGATAAATCTAGATGAACTCTGGGCAACCGTTCTACAAGGACATGGATAAAAATGGTGTTTAGATTTTCCTTCATAATTTATATGCTTATTATATTAAATGATGTCTGTCATTGGTGTCAATCATATACACCGCATTCCAAATTATTATGCAAATTACATTTTACACTGATTTTCCTAAATAGTCGATGCAAATGACAGTCTGTATCATTTTCTAGTGACCAACCGTTAGGGTGTAGTCGGTGGGGAGAGGAATACCATTGATATGCACTTAAGAAATGAATGCATTCATAATTAATATATTCCCTTTTCCCCCCCCTGAGGCAATATTCTGAGTTATAAACAGAAGAATGCCTAATAACGTGTAGAGAAGGATAGTAAAATATCATCAACATCGATAATATCTAAATATCTGACCCCATATCGATTATTTATCCGTGTGCGTAAACGGCTAAGAAAAGGACATCGCAGCCTTATTGAAACATAGTGGCCATCCACCAATCATTCACTACTCCATTCATCTGGACCCTGCAGGGTTGCACGGCACTCATCAGTAAACAAGACTGTTTGAAAATTAGTCTTGTATATCTGGGTCGACTGCATCCGTTTCTGCTAGTGAGCATTGGTTCTGGGTGGCCGAATAGTAGGTTTATGCACAACTGAAAGCCTCTGGAGAATCCTAAACCTTGAGGTTTGTGGGACTCCAGAGGCATCAGCAGCTTCAATTACCTGTTTGCTGCATTTTAATGGCATTTTAGCAGCTGCTCTTTTAATCCAATGAATTTGTCTGTCAGTAACCTTCCTCATTATGCCTTTATCTGCACAAACCCGTCTGTGCTCTGAATCAACCACAAATCTCTTCAAAGTACGATGATCATGCTTACATTTTTGTGAAATATCTAATGTTTTCATACTTTGTCCAAGGCATTGCACTATTTGACGCTATTCCGCAGCAGAGAGATTATTTTCTTTCCCATATTGCTTGAAACCTGTGGCCTGCTTAATAATGTGGAACATCCTTCTTAAGTAGTTTTCGTTTAATTGGGCTCACCTGTCAAACTAATTATCACAGGTTTCTGAAATTGATTTCAGTGATCCAAAAAGCCTGGAGACACAATATTATCCATGAGTTTGATTGAAAAACAAAATATTTAATGTTATTGACACTTAATTCAAATATGTCTAATAATTTGGAACACAGTGTAATGTGTTTAAAATAATGAATTGACACTTCGTGTTCGTTCAGCACACTTTGTTTCTGCTGATTCCTCTGTCAATGTGAGGAAATTGAAACTGGGACATTCAGTTCACGTCTATTTTCTAATGGAAAGATGGGTGGTGGAGGAGAGAGGCTCCACAGATTTTACCGTAAGGGAGTGGCAGGCATGGCAGGAATTTGGGCTAATTTGGTCCTCACCCATCCCTCTTTTTGTTTGCACAAATGTTTTTTGTGTGGCACAGCAACATGTTGTCAAGACAGTTCTCTGACCCGTTGAGCCTGCACTACAAGTTTCGTTTTTCCAGTAGCACTGGGTTTTAACACCTTGGTTGAATTTGCAGAACTGTTAGATAAGGTCATGGTTGTAAATTCGGCCCATTTTGTTTACCAACAAACAATTTGGGGTTAAGCAGGCATAATTACGTGTTAGTAAAGACTTGATAATGATGAGGTTGGGTATGCCATCATGTGTTGCCTGAGGGAAACATCTATTAAAGCAGGTGATTAATGTGTATCAGCAGGTTCTTTCAAATAATCTTGCATTATTGAGTGCCTACATTTTCATACTGGAGTAAATGGAAGTTGAACACATTAAACCCAGTGTGACATACCATTCTATCTAGTCATTAATATGAGCCTGTCCTCAATATAGGTCCAGCTGCCTCCACTGTTGCTCACTAAGTGTGAGAGGTTCCGCTACAATTGGCCCTCAATTGACCAGCAATAGTAAATTGGCATATTTATCATCCATAGAAACCGTTTTTTATTGCTGTAGTCGAGGAGATATTTAACTAACAAGGCAATACACTGTAGTGACAACACCCCGTTTTGCCTTGCTTTTAATACCCGGATATGTCATAGCCATTCATGACCAGGAGGCTCAAATGGGCAATGATTATTATCCTTTCATTGCTTACAATGGGGTGAGTGGGCGGAGGGGATTTGTACTCGTTTCAGAATGATTTAGTGACACCTTGTGGTGGGACGGGTGCCTGCGAGCCAGTTAGTTTGATGTTGTCAACCAAGGTCCTAACTACAAAGTAGACTGGCTCGTACCATTTCTATGGTCTAGAAATGGTGCTTTGATGTGGAGGCAAGGTGTTTGAATAGTCCAGGGGCCCTCAGATTTTACAATCTATTCATATTTTAATTAATATATCATGTTATTTGATTTACAATTGGCCGCCAATTGAAATAAAGGCCCTAATACAGACAGTTTATTAATTCAATAAATTAGTAATTTATTCAAAGTATGCAAATGTTGTTTTTTTTAGATGGTGTGCACCACCACGATACGCTGTGTCAACACTGAAATGGTACTCATAAAGATGTCATTGGTACTCATAAAGATGTAATTGGTACTCATAAAGATGTCATTGTCATTGATCATTGTTGGCAGATATGCGAGAACATAAATCATCACATGTATAAAGATGTGCATGTGAGATACCAGCATTGCGTACCAGTTTCAATTCAACAAAAGCATTCTGTATGGCTATAAAGGTTGATTGACTTTCAGAAAGGGCCTGGTCAGCTGTAGGAGCAATAGCATAAACTACAGATAAAGGTTGATTGACTTTCAGAAAGGGCCTGGTCAGCTGTAGGAGCAATAGCATAAACTACAGTATCGTCTGCATAGAGGTGGAGTTTGCAGTTATTTATAACTGAACCAACTATATTAATATAAGTATGAACGCCCTTCACATATAAGTGAACATCCTTCACATCAGTGCATACACACTGTTGTCTACCTGTTAAATAAATAAATAATTTTCTAAAGGCAACCAGGTCTTCTCCCATTACTGACAGCCTCTTAAGAAGCAAAACAGTCAGTGTGCAGCTTATATATTATTTGCACAACAGCATTTGGACAGTTAGGCTCAAGTGTTACCTATTCCAGTTTCCAGGAGAGGTTTGAAAACACTGACCCATTCCATTGATATTGCCATGCTACTTTGCAGACCAAGTAACATACGTACATCTCTAATATAGACGTAATTTGCATAAAGTGTACATGTACTTCATATCGTATACTTCTTATTTTTGTGTACTTCATGTGTAACTTTGTCTTACACCGTTGGGCTTTATATTGGCTGTGTCACTGTTGTGAGAATCTGTTCTCACTTGGCCCACCTGGTTAGATAAAGTTGAAATAAAAATCTATGTTTCATTTCTGTTGACAAGTCTACATAAAACACTAACAGGGAGGTCATGGGTGGATACAATGGAGGGAGCCACTGCTGTCCAAAAAACATTGCTGTTGTCTGACGTTTGCAAAAGACCAACTGGATGTTACAAAGCGCAACTGGCAGAATATTTTGTGGACAGGTGAAAACAAAGTTCATTTAAACCCCACATTTTATTTGTGAAAGCCCTGAACCCCATTTTTCAGTTCTTATAGCTTGAATAGAAACACCCTTTTTTGCATGGATTTGTGCTTAAAACTGGTAAGGACATGAATCTCCAATTTTCTTCTTTGAACTTCGTTTCTGATACTTTTTTAAACCTTTATAAAATGTAGGCAAATCATGGGACTAGTTAACAAATCCTTACACGGATGCAATTTTTTTCCAATGTTTGTGAGAAATAGGCTATTTTTCCCTTAACAAACAATCACTAATGTAATTCATGCAGTCAAAATAAAGTTTGCTTTAACATTGCTGCCTTGCTTTAGCAAACTCAACAAAAATGATGCCACTGAGACAGACCCTAGAGACAAAATATGATGGTGTAATTTGTGCTATTCCACCATCCATTTATTCCAACTGAGATTTGTGGATTTAACTAAAATATGGTCTGTGTTTCTGTTAGGCTTACTCCAAGTTGACGTAAAACTGCATAAAACACAGACCTTAAGTGAATATAGAAATCCTCTATGACATAAATTCATGGTGAAATAGCTCAAAGAGCCAATATCATGTGATGCTGCAAGGTTTTATGAGGTTTATGACTTACCATTGAATTACTGTGACTGGCAGCCGCAGCCATAGCAGGCTTCTTAGTGAGGGAAAAGGAGACTTTTGGCTGCAAGCCAATATGTCAGTGGTTGCGGAGTGAAACTTGTAGTCGGAATGTCTCCAGTTTAATTCCAGACTGCCAAAAATCACTCTGTACTTGAGCAAGGCACTTTACCTGAAGTTGCTAAAGTGGGATGTTCTTGTACTTACTGTAAGCCACTATGGATGAGAGTGTCTGCTAAATGACTAAAATGTAAATGTTGGGACAAGTGATGGGATATAAAATATGTAATTAGTTAAGTCATTTCTGCAGATGTACCCAGTTGTAAGTCCATACATTTGTGTTATTTTCTGTGCTATGTACTTTTTATGGATCAAAACTACTTATAGATATTTGTATTCTGTTTGTAATTATTGTAATCTTGCTGCAGCTAAGTGTTTCTATTTTCTGAATGTACCATTTTAGAAGGCTAACAAGAAAAACAGTGTATGACAGAGTTGGGAGTGATTAACAATTGTAGCTGCTAAAATGATTCTGTCTCTTCTCTTCAGCAAAATAAAAGGTCAAGAACCAGAAAGCTGACTTGTTAATTTGGACCACAAGACACCATATGACTGCACAGCATGCATGTTTGTTTGTTGACAATGCAGTCGGGGAGACATTGCTCCACTTGATTAGGCCTACTTAACGCAACAGACAAGTTGCTTGCTGTGCAGTAATATGTTGTCTTGCGGTCCTCATTAACATGTCAGTTTTCTCTTTCTTTATGTAGGGCTGTTTCAGGAGTGCTTTGCAAATGTAGCTTCTAATATTCAGTTTTTCTCTTTGTTTCCTTCTCTCGTCAGCATACTGGCGCTTCTGGCTATGTGTCTCTGTTGTCTACGAGCTGTTCCTCATCTTTGTCCTGTTCCAGGTTGGTGGATTGCAAGCAACACACAGACCTGAACCAGGATGTTTTTGCATGATTATAGCTGTTGTTTGACTAAAGGGTCCAACCAGTGAAATACAGTGAGCTACAGACCCAAACAGACGCACAATCAAAAAGAATCCATCTACAAGAATCAATAACATGATTAGCTGCAGAATGGATCTGCTTGGGACCTAACTAGAACTTCACCAGCATGATGCAGTTAATTTGTTTTTTGGAGATGCATTTTTGTGTCATTCTCTTCCTTTTGCGTACAGGAATAACTTATATGTTCATGATATTGTGTCTTCTGTACTTACAGTGCCTTGCTTTAATATTCACCCCTTTTGGATGTTTCCACATGTAGCGTGACAACCTGGAATGAAAAATTATTGTATAGCATAATTTTACAATTTGTTTTACACAACATGCTGATCACATTGAAAGTGCAAAAAATGTATTGTGACACAAAAGTTTAATTAAAAAGAGACAGTTGTTGGTTACCTAAGTGTTCACGCCCTTTGCTATGAAACCCCTAAATAACCTCTGGAATCACATAATTAGGTTAATGGAGTCCACCTGTATGGAATAAAATGCCATAGCGCTGCTCAGGATTGGGGATAGATAAATTGGGCCTTGCCACGCCGTTTTCCAGCATCTCCTTGTGTGCAAATCGGGTGGCTCTATGACATGTGGTTGTTGGATGAACCATGTGAGCACCCTTAACCATCCTGCATCTATCTAGGGAGTTGGGGAGCTGCCGACAAGGCAGGGTTAGTGCGGATTTGGACAAGACCAATTGGGATCGTGAGAAAATTTTTGAAAAAAATCACAATAAAATGGGTTAGAAAAAATGATCCCACAATTTAAACATCCCCCCGATCGCCGTTAAATCTATTATTACAAAATGTAAAGAATATGTCACAACCCCATTCCTCTGCCTAGAAAAGGCCATCCACCAAACTCAGTGAATGCATAAGAAGGGCATTCGTTAGAATAGTAACCAAGTGTCCAATGGTACTTCTGAACTAAAGAGATCAATAGCTGTGATGGGAGAAAACATCAATGGGTCAACTATATGCATCACAAAGCTGGGCTTCATGGACCTGGAGCAAGGAGAAAGCCATTACTGAAGATAAACAAAACGTATCAAATCCTGTTTGAGGTTTGCCATAAGGCATGTGGGAGACACAGAAAATGTGGAAAATGGTTCTTTGGTATGATGAGAGAAAATTGCAGTTATTGGCCTCACTGCTCCTCACCCTGAGACCACCATCCTCACAGTAAAGCATGGTGCTAGCAGCATCATTTTGTGGGGATGCTTTTTATCAGAAGGGACTATGAAACTGGTCAGGATTGAGCGCAAGATGGATGGAGTCAAAAAACAGCACTTCTAGACAAAAAAATCTGTTTGAGTCTGCAAGACACCTGAGATTGGTTTATCTTTCAGCAGAATAATGACCCTAAACACACAGCCAAAGCTACACTGGAGTGGTTTAAATCCAAGAACCTGTAAGTCTTAGAATGGCCCAGTCAAAGCCCATAACTCCATCCGATTTCATTCCAGGTTGTCACTCTACAAGATGTGGAAATGTCAGAGGAGGTTGAATACTTATATGCAAGGCACTGTATATGATTGTGTGTATTCATATAATAGTGTTGTTGGTGTCTTCAATTCTGCTTATGAAAAAGAAAAACATTGCATCATCCATAAACCAATTAACTGCTGTACACGCTTTAAGAAGATAACATGTTTAAATATGTCAAATGTCATTGTGTCTTTCAGCAAGGCACTTTACCCTAAGTTGCTCCAGGGGAATGTCCCTGTACTTACTGTAATTCACTCTTAATAAGAGTGTCAGCTAAATGACTTAAATATAAATTTAATGTAAAATGTTGGCACAAATGTGTTCACTGCAAATTGAGAAGTGAAATGGAAAGTTAAAATTCAAGCCAGTGAAACAAGTCTTTGAGAAACAAGTTAATTTCTCAAATCACATGATAAGATTAACATAATTTTAATTGAATATTTGTTTTTGTTTCACTTGCCCTCTGTCATTAGACGGTGCATGACGGGAGACAGTTTATGAAATCCATTGACCCCAAACTGGGGGTACCCCTGCCAGAAAGGGACTATGGTGGCAACTGCCTCATCTACGACCCTGGGAACACCACCGACCCCTGGCATAACATTTGGGTAAAACACACACTCCTTTAACATCAGGAGACAAGATCTGTAGTGATCCTACTGGGGCTGTGTCACCAGACTGGACAAGCCCCCCACAACCTAGCATATAACTAGCAAATGTACAGTTTCTGGAAATAAGACAGATATGCTCAGAGCAAGGATAGCCTTTCAACGAGACATCAGACACTGTAATATCCTTTATTTCTCTGAGACATGGCTTACAATCCCTGCTGACAGTGCAGTGCACTGTGTAGGTGTACGTTTGAGGTGTATGTATGATGGTTAACAACTTGTGGTGTAATGCTAACAACATAACCATATTGGATAATCATTGCTCACCAAATGCAGAATATTTGGCTACTGCTTCACCCAATTTGCTGAGAGAATTCACCGTTGTGAACGCGACAGCATTAAAGCTTGAAAAAGAATGACATTAATCAATAAAGAAAATGTAGATGTCTATACAGAGACAGCAATTGTCTTGGCGGGGGATTTTAACCAATGTAACCTGAAAAGAATTCTGCCCAATTACTTCTAGCATGTTGATTGCCCCAGTTTTGGCGAAAATACATTAGATCACTGTTATAGGCGTTTTCGTAATGCATATAGGCCTATCACACGCCCACCCTTCGGTCGATCAGACCACAATGCCATTCTACTTGTGCCTTCATATAAACGCAGATTGAAGAGAGATGGACTGACCAACACTGTTCAGGATTCTGGTCACTCAGACTGGAGTGCATTCAACTCAATTCAAGATGTGAGCGTACGCGGATTCTGTTACCAGATTTATCAAATGCACAGCAGACTTATTTCAGTCAATCACAATTAAAATCCACTCTAACCAAAAACCTTGGATATATAGCAGTATTGATTAGCTGATTAAGAACAGAAATGCTGTCTTCAAGCATTGCATGAAAACTGGTGATATGAGCAGCATTAAGCATCACAAGTACAAACTGTGCAGTGGAATTAGTGGCAAAATGGAAATATGGGGAAAAGGTTGAAGGCTACTTCAGCATGTCAGATGCAAGAAGGATGTGACCAGTTCAACACAATGCAGACTACAAAAACAAAACAAGCCACTCTGTTGCTGCAGTACCTTCTTACCAGATGATATGAACTCCTTTTTCTCATGTTTTGAGATTCAAGACTCCAAGCGCCATCATTCAAGACTCCACCCAGGCCATCATTCAAGACTCCACCCAGGCCATCATTCAAGACTCCACCCAGGCCATCATTCAAGACTCCACCCAGGCCATCATTCAAGACTCCACCCAGGCCATCATTCAAGACTCCACCCAGGCCATCATTCAAGACTCCACCCAGGCCATCATTCAAGACTCCACCCAGGCCATCATTCCACTCTGCTTCAAGAAGTATACAATAAAAAATGGATTCTGGATTTCCTGTCTGGATGCCCCCAGGTGGTAAAGGTGGGCAACAACAGCTCATCCACAAGGTTCCGCAACATAGTCAGCCCCTCTTGTACTCCCTGTACAACTATGACTGTGTGTAGCCACCCACAGCTCCAACAGGATTATTTGCTGACGACTCTACAGGTGCAGGCCTGATCAACGAGGACCAAACGGCCTACAGAGAGGTGTGGTGCAAGGTAAACCAAAGAACTGATTGTGGACTACAGAGTGAGGAGGTTCGAACACACCCTGATCCTCATCAATGTCTGTACAATCTCAGGAGGCTGAAGACATTCTGCCTGTACCAGAGAGCTCTCATCATTCACTACAGGGGCACCAACATGAATACACTGACAGGACGCATCACTGCCTGATATGGGAACTCAAATACCGTAAGGATCTCCACTGCACTCCCTGGAAAACACCTACAGATGTCTCTCATACAATCTTGTCAGTAAAGAGTCATACGTAGCTTAAAAAAAATAAAAGTACAATTAGTGGCCACCCGGTAGCATTATTGAGCGCAACAATTCTCCTTCCAATTTCGTTTAAAGCTGTGATTGGTTTACAGTAGTTCATAATTTGACTTGCTTAACATAGTGTATATCTCTGTCATTAAAATGTTTTCGATATTATTGTATTTAAACAGACAACGTGTTTTTAAGTGAAGCTCATCAAAAATCGATTTAAAGATATTACCTATGTTCTAAGTAAATACAAAAATTCTGTACTTTGTGCTCCAGGAAATAATACTGTGGTTCTCTGCAAACCTTTTCACAGGACGCCTAGTGTACTAATCGATTAGACACTTGCCTTTCATGCAAAGATTGTGGGTTCAAAACACCAGTGGGTATATTTTTTGTTGGCGATGAAACAAACAAATGTGACATGTTTTCATGTTTTAGAAGTTACAGTATTTTTATTTACAGCTTACACTGACAAAGGTGTTTGCCTATCTCTAAACCATTGAGTTCACTCCATTGCAAGTACGATAATGTCTTGCTGTAAGCTCCTCATTTTTCTCTTCCGCCTTCTCGTTGGTATCGGGAAATCCCCAACTAAGGAGTCTTCTGATTGACTGCTGTTTCTCTAGTGACGTCACTTGCAGAAACAGTATCCAGATTCTGGCCTGGATTTTGGTTTGTGTAAAAACTGTGGTTTCTGTCACTGACTGATGGTTTCATTTAGTTGCTTTTAATTTAAGATATCAAAACGATCATCTTAATTCTTTTCACGATATAGATAAGGCACTGGAAAGGAGATGGGTAAAAAATAATAAGGGTAGTTGTGCACCTGAGCAGTGCCGGCCCAAGCCTTTTGGGGGCCCTAAGCAGAATTGGATTTGGGGGCCCCTCCTACCATGCGGAGTCACCTGTGTAAGGCTGCAACAACAAATCGATGATATCGATAAAAATCGATTATTAAAATTGTTGGCAACAAATTTCCTTATCGATTCGTTGGGTCTATTTTGTTGCTCGCTGTGTGGTGGAGCTACGTCACTTTAAGAAAAACGTTTTAAACTGTCTGGCCGAAATCTTGGATATTATGGCAGAACTTAATTTTAAATTAAATTAAAAAGTTTTACATGCAAACTCTGTAAAACCTAAATGGCATGGCACCGGAGCACCACCGTAATGAGGGATCACTTGAAGGAAAAAAGGTTGGAGCGATAAGCGAAGGGGACTCAACAGCAGGGTAAGTTACTATATAATAATAGCATGCGTTGCGTTTTGAAATTACGAATAGTTCCTCCCACAGTAGGTAGTTGTTATTTATCAAATAGCCTGTGTTTTGTCGCAATCCAGCTTGGTTTATTAAATCAAATCCACTTCAACATTGCACGACAAGTGTATTTAACTAGCTGGCTAATTAATGTTTGTGGTAGAGCAGACGCGGTAGAGCAGACGCAGTAGAGCAGACGCGGTACAGCAAACGTTAATCTAACACGCTCATTAACACTACCTGGCAGTTAGGGGTGCAACGGATCATGAAACTCACGGATCGGATCGGTTTTCGGATCAGAGTCACGGATCGGATAATTTTTCGGATCAGCAAAATAAAAAATATATAAAATAATTGGAATTTGGGTTAGTTGTTTTTATAATTTCCAGTGGTTATGATGAGCAATATGAGAGAGAAATTTGGTTAATATTGATCGTTGTTTAGGTATATTAAATCACCTTAAGCCTTTTCCTCGCCATAGGAGCCAATGAAGAAGAAAACTTTAAGGTGAAATT
>JACXGM010010837.1:11784-25867 GCA_016801145.1 Umbra pygmaea | reverse complement strand
TGCGCTCAATAGAGTTGATAGGAGCAGGCAGGGTGAAAAAGTACCTAAAATAAGGCCTGTTTTTTCGCAATTACGTTAAAACTACAGCAAGCAACTTGGATATAAGGTCATATTATGAAACTGCAGTCCATGACGGATGCAATGAACTAAATTTCATCCCGGAAAAGCGTTGTTAAAAAAATCATCTGTCCAGCCTACATGTACTCATCAGACAGGGTAATGTTTCCAAAAGTGTTTTAGAGCTGCAGATCCATTCGCTATACAAATTCAATTTTTCGTTATGCCACACTTTATTCTGTGTTCTAGCTTTATGTACTCTGACACACTAATACCCACATTAATTCTTTTAGATACCAAGGTTAGGTTTATCGCCCTTTTAGTTTTGGAGAGATACTCCATTAGATTTGGTCATGGCTTTTCCGGGGCAGTCACTTAAGAGAAAGGGATGAAGAGTCCTGCTCTCGGGTCAGCACCAGTAGGCTAGATTGACTCAATGTACAATACCTCAAATAAACAATACTTGGGCTGGTCAATAAAAAATATTGAAATGTATTAAGTTTTTTAAATAATTATCCATGCATGAAGACATATCGTGATGACAGCTGGTGTTGTTCTTAACTAATGAAATGTTCAACAAATAAGGAGTGCTCTCGGGTCCAGGCTTGACAGTGCATGTGTACATTTAAAAAAAAAGTTTTGTGGTTTGATTTGCCCTACGGAAATTTATTAACCACCCAATAACATCTGAAATTTGTGTATGGAATAGCGACACGCCTACTTTGCCGCTTCGATTAATTTACATTGATTGCTGATAGGGATGGGCCGATACCAGTTTTTATCGAACGAGTACAAGTACAGAGTTTCATTTTGGGTAATTGCCGATACGAGTACTTTTAATAACAATGCCAATTGTCACATTTATCAAGCTAAATTCGGCTATTTCTTAGATGTTGATCAGTCAACTCCAATATAGAAAATAAATGTTTGTACATCCAGAAGAACATCATTTAAATTGCAGGTCAAGAATGTGTAATATTTATTACAAATGTCAAAAGTTTACATCTCCTTCCCTAATTAGTTGAAATGAGAAAAACACATTTGTGAAACTGAAAGCAATGTTTGTGTTGCTATGAGGAAAATAAAGTTGTGATTCTACAGTGTTTTTCAATGATAGGCATGCGTGGCTCTGTCTTTGGTAAAGATTATTTTAGGCTGTGATTTTGTGTGCAACAAATCACCTCATATTGCAGGGAAGCATTATCCCATTTAAATCACTTTTTCTTTTTTTTAAAATAGCAATAAATACAGTCGTACAGATTTATAAGCTGGTTTCTGAAAGAGGAAGTAGTCTGCCATTATTATCAATATGTATGCTTAGTGCTGGAATACAGCTACATTTCCATTGAAACATTTACATAAATCAGATTTACCAGTTCGTTGTTATTGTTGTTCCAATCGTTACAAGGTTGAGCAATAAAACTGTTACCTATCTATATACTGTGTTGTACAGTAGGCTACTATTCCCTCTCTGGCACTTTAAGAAAACAACTATAGCCATCTATGGCTAATCTGTAAAGCGTTGCGCAACATAACGCTGTTAAATGTGGAGGAAGTATCGACTTGGAGTATCGAGCGTTTTCACAAGTACAAGTACTCATTATGCCCATCTCTAATTGCTGATTGTATTCATCAGAAATGGTAACTACGTAGCACTCAATTGCTTTTCCATAAGGCCCCGGATGTCTGTCACAATAAAAATCTGAACATGAATTTTTAGAGCGAATCTGAATTTCTGAACTGAATTTGAAATATGAGAACTGAATGTTAAAGTATAAAATTTTCAGTGCAACTGAATTCAAAGTCAAAATATTACATTCAGTTTCAACTTTATTGTAATTCAGTTTCAAACTAAAAAAATCAATTTCAAATTATGCAATTCAAATTCAATTTTTAAATTAAATTATTCAAGTTAAACAATTCAAATTCAGTTTTTGGTGGCACAAATTTCTGCCCATAGATGGGAAAAAAATCAATAATGCAAAGTATCACAATACTCCTTTTGAGAATATTATTATGAATTCTCAAACCCAAAACTCAATATTTTTTTGTATATTTTTCAGTAAGCAAAGCAGTCAAAAGGTCACCAGAAAATTGTAATAAATATAGGCATATTTGTCTAGAACATCTTTGTATATCGTAATGACAAAGTACTTCATATACATTTCCTGAAACTACAACACTGCGTTCAGAGTAATTAACTTCAAGGCAGTTCGAGCGTTGGTCATCGCCTCCCGGCTTTAAGACACACATACTTACGGGGAGATGGCAAACCTCATTATATTCACTTGCGTTTCATTACTCGTATGTTGCCAATTGGCCGCGCCCTGCATTGTGGTAGTAGTACATGCTAAGCAACTGCTTAACAACAAAAATGTGATTGTTGGCGTCTTATGTCTCTCTTTTTCTGACATGAAACGAGCAACGCGACCCTGACTATTTCCAAGTTTGACATGATGCTTATAATACCTGTACTGATAGTGCAGTATGAGTGATTTTACAAATATTACTGTTCCAAATGCTGATACTGACGTTTTTGTTATTGTCTTTTAAGGTAAAAATGTACCCAGCCAGAGGAGTATATTGGTTTCTAAATTACTAAAATGTACTATAGGCTTAAATGAAGAGTCAATGATACATCATATAGTCTATATATTTTATAATATACCTTATTTTACTAGTGTGCATATATGAATCTTATAGGAGTGTGCCGTTGTGGGTGGATTACCTTTTCAATATAATCATAAAAACATTTTTTCACATTTAAATTCCATTAATAACACTTAGACGTTTTTAAGCAAATGATTGCAATGCTTTTGTTATAGTATTAAGTCTTTTTGGCAGTTTATTGTATTCCGTTTAATTGTTTAGCATGTTTAGTTAAGAAAAGAAACAGGAATTTGGAATATTGATTTGCCATACGTTCAGTGTGGCGAGAATCATTTTGATGTCCTTTGCAATTCATAAGTATCGTGATGTCCCTTGCAATTCCCAGCCCTTTAAATTGCATGCTAACTAGATCACTGAGGATTTATCTACGTTGAGACAGAAGGTAAGGTAAACATCTGGCATTTCACTGTTGCTGTGACACAAGCAGTGTATCTTGTGTTCAGATCACGATAAAACATCTGCACTTGTCCTGTTGTAGATACCATCAAACACCTTTGTGAATATTCCTGATGTGATGCAGGCCATACAGCATATGTATTGCATTGTTTGAGAGAGCTCTACTGTAATGCCATGAATAGGTGCAACTGACCTTCTCTCACTTGCAATTAAAGGGGCAGTGCACTAATGTGTGTAATGCAATGGCAATAAACTGACTGCAAGTTTTTTTTTAACTTTTGTATTTCATATTGTTTGTAGTTCAGATTTACCTGAAAATATTAAACAGCAATATAGCAAGATAATTTCAATCAATATGTATTTATTATTATGTATAATTCACAGCAGGTGCTCTATATTTAAATATATTGTTAGCCATATCATATAAAAAGGTTTTTAATCGTTAGCCATATCATATAAAAAGGTTTTCAATCGTGATATAATTTTTGGGCCATATTGCCCAGCCCTACACAATAATAATGCGTTAACTTAGTTAGAGTTCAGAAATCAATATTTGGTGAGATAATACTTGGCTTTCATGCATGTTGGTATGCTCTCTGCACCAGTCTGTTACGTTGATGTAGGCTTCATGCCACTCCTGGTGCAAACATTAAAGCAGCTCAGCTTTGTTTGATGGCTTCTGACAATCCATCTGCCTCTTGATAACATTCCAGAGGTTTTACATGGGGTTGAATTAGGAACAATTTGCAGTGTTCTCCATATTTGAATTATAGAAATGTATTGACATTTATTTAGTTTAGTTGAATTCTGCTTTTCTGTGTGAGACTGTGTTCTCTGCAACATGGAAGTTATAGGACCCTAGTTTACGGTACCTCTCCCAAATTTTATCCATTTTGAGTCCACTGTGTAACTTTGCATTGTTTTGTATGTTATGCCTTTGGTGAGGTCGCCATTTGCAAATTAATATTGTGTAAATAAATATGTATATATTATTGAAACAAAAATTACTATAAGACTGTTTTGGAAACTGTTGTCAATGTGAAAATGTCAGGTGTCTGTCAGTGTAGTCCTGTAACCATCCAGCTGGTAGCAGGTCACCTCTTGTCTGTTCTTCATCAGTCTGTGTCTGTTTGCCAACAGGGATTCGGACACCCGTTTCTCCTCGGACACAGACTTCTCAGAGGGGCCGGATGTCAGTATCAACCCAAGCAAAGGAAAGGTACAAGGCTGTGTCTTATAGACCCTTCAGGATACTGTAAACACAAGAAATCATTCCAACTGTCAGTCACCATATTAGGTAACATTATGCTGTTGTTTATACCTCTTGACTTGTGCCCCCCCACTGTCTCCATCTTCTCCTGTCTCTCCCACCTGTCTCTCTCTGTACTTTCACCCAGGGGGGGAAGAAGGGGAAGAAGGTGGCGGGAGAGAAGGGTAGAGGGGGGGGAGGAGGAGGAGGAGGAGGAGGAGGAGAAGCGGGGAGGATGAACGGTCACCACCAGGAGAACGGCATGGAAACCATGATGCTGTTCGAGGTCGTCAAGATGGGAAAGAGTGCCATGCAGGTGTGTGTGTGTTTGTGTGCGTGTGTGGGCATGTGTGTGTGTGTGTGTTTGTGTGTTGGTGTGTGGGCTGTGGGCGTGTGTGTTGTAACCACCTGGACTAGCATGCACTTGTTGGAAAGTTTTCTCTTTGCAGGGTTGCAATAAAGTGTTTATGTAACTTTTGACTGCTTTGAAACAATGTCAGGCTTTGGTGCTGTATTAAAATAGTAGTTAAGCAGACACCTAGTGGTAGCAGAACTAACTGCATGAAACAGCAGATTTCCATACAATGTACTAATGTTTGTTTATTAAACCAGTGCATTCTCCCTTCATCGTTGTGCTTGTGGTGCTTTAGCAACAGCCTTCTAAATACTGTTTATATGCTGCAAATAGTCTTCAAGTTAGTGTCTTGGGCCGTTCTTTATCAGGCCACTAGTGCTATTATTGATTAGTTGAACCACCTGTCTGAATGTACCAAGTGAAAGAGTTCTGACTGTGCTGTTTGTCCTGGTTCCAGTCGGTGGTGGACGACTGGATCGAGTCGTATAAGATGGACCGGGACATGGCTCTGCTGGACCTAATCAACTTCTTCATCCAGTGTTCAGGCTGTAAGGGCGTGGTCAGTGGGGAGATGTTCCGCAACATGCAGAACTCCGAGATCATCAGGAGGATGACAGAGGAGTTTGATGAGGTATGCCGCTGTGTGAGAGGAGCGGTAGATGCACCTCGCTTTAATTACGACTTCAGATGTTTTCTCTTCGCTCTTTCAGTCAGTCACCTGCTGAATTATCTTCTACATACATTTTCTTGTTAATTTTTTACATTTTTAGTAATTTAGCTGACACTCTTATCCAAAGCATTTTACAGTAAATACAGGGACATTCCATAGAGCAGCTTAGGGTTTAGTGCCTTGCCCAAGGACACAACAATTGGCACAATCAGGAATCGAACCGGTAACCTCCCAACTACAAGTATGACTCCATAACCACTAAGCCATCTGTGCCCCAATCATTCTCATTTGTAGTTCCACACTGTAGTGACCTGATATTTTTCTTGGTTTGCCCCTCTGCAGGACAGCGGTGACTACCCTCTAACCATGGCAGGTCCTCTGTGGAAGAAGTTCAAGGGTAGTTTCTGTGAGTTCATTGCCGTGCTGGTTCGCCAGTGTCAGTACAGCATCATCTATGATGAGTACCTCATGGACACGGTGATCTCCCTGCTGACCGGCCTGTCCGACTCGCAGGTCCGAGCCTTCAGACATACCAGCACGCTGGCAGGTAACACTCGCAGCAGATGCATCTACTGTTGATCCCGCCTTGTGTTGTACAATGTTTAAGCGCGAGTTTGTGTGTAGCCATGAAGCTGATGACGGCACTGGTGAACGTAGCACTGAACCTGAGCATCAACATGGACAACACCCAGCGTCAATACGAGACCGAGAGGAACAAGATGGCGGCCAAGAGAGCCAACGACCGGCTGGAGCTCCTACTGCAGAAACGCAAAGAGGTGAGAGGCTCAGAGGTCAAAGTGCAATGGACAAGGCATGCATAATCTCATTCATTACCCGAAAGTTTTGTTTGACCGTTGCTCACCGGTGCTAATTCTCACACGCTGGCCAGCATTCGGGAAGGGAGGGTACGGGAGGGGATGTTCTACTGACTCTGTGGTGGAGCTGGCATCTCTCTGCCCTGGCTTATGTAGACATGTCCCACTGGGCACCCATCTGTTAGCTCCAGCTACCAAAGCCTTACCACAAACACACAACAACCACCTCCGTGCCACGAAACTGTGCTACGCGGCTACTTCTTACGTTCACTTGAGTTTCTTTGACAAAGGGGAAAAATCGCACTGCAGTAAAGAAAACTTAATTTATTTTGTCTTTTTCGTTTCAGCTTCAGGAAAATCAGGATGAAATCGAAAACATGATGAATGCCATATTCAAGGGTGTGTTTGTACACCGATATCGGTGAGTGCGCTCCATTGTTTCCATGGTAATAAGGGGGTATGTGACTGTGAAGATGGGGTTGGTAAAGGTTCTGTGTTGTCCTGCAGGGATGCCATAGCAGAGATCAGAGCCATTTGTATAGAGGAGATTGGGATGTGGATGAAACTGTACAGTGACGCCTTCCTCAACGACAGCTATCTGAAATATGTAGGCTGGACGATGCACGACAAGGTGAGGGAGGCTGTGTAACACTGTGAAGGAGCTTGTTACATATGTCTGCAGGCTAATTGTTTGGACTGTGTGTCTGTATTCTTTGTGTGTTTGCAGCAAGGCGAGGTGCGTCTGAAGTGTCTGACAGCGTTACAGGGTCTGTACTACAACCGAGAACTTAATACCAGGCTGGAGCTCTTCACCAGCCGCTTCAAGGTCAGAGTGCCACCTAGTGTCCACAGTTCACAGTTGTCAGAATTCCCCCACTGGCTGAACTACACTCAATTGAATGGTTCAGCTCTGCCACTGGTTTTGGTGATGCATTAGTAATCTAACTGGTTTAGATGATGTGTTTTAATCTCTTAGTTCTATTTTCACAGGACCGCATTGTATCCATGACTCTGGACAAGGAATATGATGTTGCAGTACAAGCAATAAAACTGCTCACCCTTGTGTTACAGTAAGTGTCTACAGTCCATCTGTCACTGTGGAAGATGTATGGAGATTTGTACAGGGACTCATTCTATATTTGTGTGTGTGTGTATTACAGTAGTACAGATGAGGTATTGAGTCCCGAAGACTGTGAGAGCGTCTATCACCTTGTTTACTCCGCCCACAGACCGGTCGCCATAGCAGCTGGGGAGTTCCTCTTTAAAAAGTATGTTTATTTTTGTTATTATTATTTAAGATTTTTATTTTTATTTCAAAATGTTTCTGGATTGTCCCACATTCTTGCACATTTGTTCTGGGGAATAGTTACATCAGAGTGCTTAAAAGAGAAGATCGATTTTTTTTCGGTCATAGTGGCTAGTGTTAAAATTGCGTCAGATGGCTCAGTGGTTATGGAGTCAGACTTATGGTCAAAACGGTGCCTATTCCATTCCTGACTGTGCACAATGTTGTTGTGTCTTTGAGCAAAGCACATCAACCTAAGAGCATCTGCTTAATGAGTAACATGTAACTGTAAAGTGTGCCATTTTTAAAACGATGACATATTTTGTCGGCTTGTCACTTCCTGTATGCAAGTGTAGACTTCTGTCCGTTTCAGACTGTTCAGCACGCGGGAGCCTGAAGAGGAGGGCGCCCCCAGGAGGAGAGGCAGACAAAGCCCCAATGCCAACCTCATCAAAACCACAGTCTTCTTCTTCTTGGAGAGCGAGGTACAGACACAGTGAATGTAGCGGTTACAGTGTGAGTTGTGGGCTGTTGTCTGAATGTAATGTAACCCTGCCCTCTGCGCTCAGCTCCATGAGCATGCAGCCTACCTGGTGGACTCCCTGTGGGAGACGGGGGCGGAGCTCCTCAAGGACTGGGAGTGTATGACCAGCCTGCTACTGGACGAGCCCCTCCCTGGGGAAGAAGGTATGACCTCTAACCCCTATTCCTGACCTCTGCCTAACGGACTGCTCCATATTGTCTCTAAAACCATGCGTTACCTGCCCGTGCAGCCCTGACAGACAGACAAGAGACGGCGCTAATAGAGATCATGCTGTGTACGGTGCGCCAGGCTGCCGAGTGTCACCCGCCCATTGGCCGAGGCACGGGGAAACGGGTAAGATTAGTCGGAGCAGTTGTTTGTTTGCAGGTCCACGTGCGGCACTCGGCCAACGCTCTGTATCTGTCCCCAGGTGATGACGGCCAAGGAGAAGAAGGCCCAGCTGGACGATAGAACCAGGATGACCGAGCTCTTTGCGGTGGCGCTCCCCGTTCTGCTGTCCAAGGTACAACGCTACAGAAACACCACCTTATAGCGCCAGAGTCCCTAATAATTCATGAATAATTCATGAATATTTTGATATTTATACTCCTCGTGGGTCACCGCTTTTGCATGTTGGCCAGTTAGTCTAGTTTTTTTACCACATGGGGCGGGGCCTTCCAGTGACCTCTTTAGCACATCTTTGCACTTCGCAGCCCATTGATAACATGTGGGTAATGAAACCCAGGCACTATGGGTTTAGACATTTGATTTTAACTGTCAAAAACAATTTTAAGATTAGGGGTAGTACGGTTCATGAAAAAACATCCGAACCGTTAGGTTCGCTTGTCTTGGTTCGGAGCGTGTGCGTCGCATGATTCGTCAGTACTCTGCTGATGTACAACACCTATAAGTTAAAACACTTACTAGAAATTAGGAGTGGGATGAGTGTGACAAACGCAACACATGGCAGCTGAGTGGACGAACATGTCAAGTGGGTCTGGCTGCTCCCGAATTTAAAAACAGACTCTAATGGCGTCTCGTTCTGAGTACGACAATCTCATATTTTACAACAGTGGTCCTCAAACCCTTCCACGGAGGGCCTAGTGTATGCAGGTTTTTGCTTTTACCTTGTACAAGCCTGATGGAGTAGCTCACTAATTGGTTAGGATCTCCCCTCACCAGCCCTAAATCTAGCACTATTTAACCCAGAGAACTAGGTAGTTCTTTATATTCTGGACAACCAGGTGGACACTTGCATAAGAAGTCTTAATTAAAACACAGGTTACATTTATTCACACAGATATTTGGATGTTCTTCTTAAAACAGATCTATTTAAAGTTTACAACGTCCTTGGAACTTTTTTATCGAAGAGGTTTTGAGAAGAGACAGAATTTCAGATTGTTTTTTCTCTGCATAAGCCAGGGTTATTCTGGTTTGTCTGACATAGCAGGTAGTGTAAGGGCTTTATTTGGTTTCCTATGGAGAAGCATGTAGTTAAGGTTTTTTTTCTCTTTCAGTACTCCATAGATGCAGAGAAGGTCACCAACCTGCTGCAGCTGCCTCAGTTCTTTGACCTTGATATCTACACCACAGGACGCTTGGAGAAGGTGAGGCAGTGGTCACATGGGTTTCCTTGACTGTGTTGAATTCATTTAGGCAGGCCCTTGGATAGAACGAGACCATGCATTAGACCTTTTGGATTCTTTTGTTCAGCACTTGGAAGCACTGCTGCGTCAGATCAGGGAGATCGTGGAGAAGCACACGGACACAGAGGTGTTGGAGATGTGCTCTAAGACCTACCATGCCCTCTGTAACGAGGAGTACACCATCTTCAACAAAGTGGACATTGCCAGGTCGCAAATGCTGGACGAGCTGGTGGACAAATTTACCAGACTGCTAGAAGACTTCCTACAGGAGGTAATGGGTTGGGAAGAAAAGAGGGGTTTAGACGTGACAGTTGTTGAGGTTTGTCCCTCAGGAGACACCGTAGGAGTCTAGCCAGTATCACCTTAAATATGTCAGATTTAATGTGAATCTGCAGTTTTATATTGCACACATAAAGTGATTATAATATTTCACAAAGGATGAACTTGAACTTGAAATGAACTTTACAGATGCTCTTATTCAAAGGGACTTACAGTAGTGTAGCAGCAGCATATATGTTCATACTTTTTAACTTCGATTTATGAAGACTTCTCTAGAGGGTGGAGTGATAGTCTGAAGGCTGGAACCACATGGCTTTGTGATGGTCTGAAGCCTGTGTAGGCCAGAAAGGAACCACCAACAGGGCTTTGTGATAGTCTGAAGCCTGTGTAGGCCAGACAGGAACCACCAACAGGGCTTTGTGATAGTCTGAAGCCTGTGTAGGCCAGACAGGAACCACCAACAGGGCTTTGTGATAGTCTGAACCCTGTGTAGGCCAGAGAGGAACCACCAACAGGGCTTTGTGATAGTCTGAACCCTGTGTAGGCCAGACAGGAACTACCAACAGGGCTTAGTCTGTGTGCAGTTGATGGTGACCTAGCTCTGTGTCTGTAGGGTGAAGAGCCTGATGAAGACGACGCCTACCAGGTCTTGTCTACGCTCAAGAGAATCACTGCCTTCCACAAGTAAGTTACTGGGTTCACAAATTCCATTATTGAAGAGGATACAGAACCAGAAGTTTAAAAAATGGGAAATGTAATTTAGTCCACAGTGGTCAGAGTGGTGTTTAAACTAAAGCCCTCTCTATTAAACACATCTCATCAAGTCAGTTTAATTCTGTAGATCATGATTCAGTGGTGATAACTGTGGTAGCTGGAGCAGAAGTATGACTAATCAGTTTCTAGAGGACCCTCACTTATTCTGAGTAATAAGTAACATGGAATGAAACATTTACATTTTATTCAGTGTGGGTAATATAAAATAGGTCCCAGTATGCGTTAGTGAGCCATTACGTTGACCCTGATGCCTTCAAGGTAATAATACAACAAAGGATATTATTGGGTATGTGTGGCGGCCTGTGGAAACCCTTCACATAGTGACATTTGGACTTTCTCGGCTGTTAATATCTTTGGAAATTACAATAACTCCTGAGTACAAATCTGTTTGAATCACTTGGAAATTACATTTTTCCCAGTGTTTATCACAACTGAAATTACATTTTAAATTTGACATGTCAAAAAATGATAAGGGAGAAAACTGCATTCAAAGATTCCATTCTGTTTCATTGTAATTCTATTGTGATGCATGAGGGAAACACCAACACAGCTTGACTGTTTCAAACAGATGGTCAATCTACTGTATTAACTATTTTTAAACATTACCTGTAGACATTGGTTGCATTCAGTTAAAACTACTAGAAGAAGTTATACTTCAATAAAATATTTCAATAAATTGAAAGTGTCAAAGAACTTTTAATGTCATTACGATCAAAACAAAACATATATTAGAAACTTAAAGGATAAAATACATTTTCAGTTTCAAGACAGGATATCTATCTGATCTTGTAACTAGCTCGCCAACTTTTTCTATTTACCAAAGCATTAAAATGGCACATCATGTGACATAACTGCAATGATGTTTATATTTTTATCATAGCCTATTTTCTTAACTTGCTATAACTGATAAGCACTTCACAGCATGGGCAGAACCCTTTTCTAGAAATAGGACTGTACTTTACTGTAGCGTAAATCAAAAGGAAATCCTTTTGTTCATAATCACATTGTGAATGTAAATGTCAGTTTAAATATGAGGCTAGATTAATAACTTGTTAGCAAGTTATTTTTATGTTTGACTTCACTGATCAGTTGTTTGATTCTGCTGCAGCACGCAAAAGAGCAGGCCATGTAACTAAGCTTTCGATCTTTACAAGGCTTGAAAATCTGGCTAGCTAACATCATCTGTTTTTCATAAGTACTCATAGTTTTTGTGAAGATTACAATGAATCAGACTTCCGTTGAGGGAATGGCAAATTCAATTACAATTACAACTAATTGGAAATTAATTCCAAGCCTGAATCAAGCACCTCCATGGTTAACCTGCTTCCTGGTCTATATATAATTTTCTTCCGTTCTCCTCTTCTCTGCTTTGTTCCTCCTGCTTTCATCTACATTTGTTCTTGTCACGTTCCCTTTGCTATCGTCTCTCATATTCCTGTCTTCTGTCCAGTGCCCATGACCTTTCTCAGTGGGACCTGTTCACCAGTAACTTCAAGCTGCTCAACACGGGCATTGAGAACGGAGACATGCCCGAGCAGATCGTTGTGCACGCCCTGCAGTGTACCCACTACGTCATCCTCTGGCACCTGGCCAAGGTCTCCGGGGGAAGTCAACGGAAGGTACGGACCGCCCGCTTCTGTCTGTCATGTCAAACCTTTTGATTTCCGCTGGGGGGTTTTATTCGGTTGGTAGGTAGAAATCTTCGGGATTGTGTGAAGGTTTGTAGTCCGGATCTTTTGGTGTTTGTGTGTTTCTGGTCTGCTTTAACGAGAGGGCGTGTCTAATGTGATCATGTGACGGTCTGTGGGGGCAGGATGACCTGGTGAATCTGAGGAAACAGATGAGGATGTTCTGCTTGATGTGTCAGCGCTACCTCACCAACGTCAACACCACCGTCAAGGAACAGGTCTGTTTCCAAACTTGCCAAGGAACCTTCCCATAACCCTGTTGAGATGTCGATGACACAAAGGCAGTTTGAACATCTTCTCGCGCTCTCTCTCTCTCTCTCTCTCTCTCTCTCTCTCTCTCACTGTGTGTCCAGGCGTTCACCATCCTGTGTGACATGTTGCTGATCTTCAGCCACCAGATGGTTTCAGGAGGCCGTGAGCAGCTGGAGCCTCTGGTCTACAGTCCTGATGACTCCCTGCAGCGGGAGCTCTTGTCCTTTATCCTGCATCACGTCTTCATCGACCAGGATGATGACAACGGCAGCACAGGTACACAAATCCTGGGGTTCAGTGGGACTCCACTTAAATATATATAGATATATTTAGTTTGGCTCTGGGCGATACCATACCTCAGTCTTTCCTAGATTACTTTATCTGCCTGGCTCTGGTCTCAGATGTTCGGCAGTGGGGTTATGCCTCCATGAGGATCTCAGCCTGTTACCTCCTTGTTCTGCTGTCGATTTAGTTGCCAAGTGTAGTAGGTGAGCTCTGACCACCGCCGGAACTGTGACGTTACGTGTCTCTGTAGATGGCCAGCAGGATGATGAAGCGGGGAAGATCGAAGCGCTCCATAAGAGGCGAAACCTCCTGGCAGCCTACTGTAAACTGATCATCTACAACGTGGTGGAGATGAACACTGGGGCAGACATCTTCAAACAGTACATGAGGGTAAGATTACCTTTTGATGGGCCTGGCTTTACCAGGAGATTAGCTGGGAGAGCATGGAGCTTGAAATGCCAAGGTATGAAGTTTCCTGTCAAGAAAATCATGTACGGACAGGAAGTGGCTTTGCATGAAAGCCTGAGTCATGTCATCCTATTTCGAGGATTCCGCGTGTTTCTCTTCTGTCCCTTAACATATTTTAGTGTAAAATAGAATAAAGATTCAGAGGCTTGTCCTCTAACCTTCTCATCCAACAGGTTTTTAGGACATGGATAGGAGATCTGTTGGATAAATGAATGAAGGAGACTGACATGTTTGTCTTCCTCTCTGTAGTACTATAACGACTACGGTGACATCATCAAAGAGACCATGTCAAAGACTCGACAGATTGACAAGATCCAGTGTGCCAAAACCCTTATTCTCAGTCTACAACAGGTAGGTCACACAGGAGGAGTTCAGTGAGTATCAGTGTGACAGAATGCAAGACATACGTAATGACATCCTGCTCAATACTGAGCATGCAAACAAGACATACACAATGACATCCTGCTTAATACTGAGCATGCAAACAAGACATACGCAATGACATCCTGCTCAATACTGAGCATGCAAACAAGACATACGCAATGACATCCTGCTCAATACTGAGCATGCAAACAAGACATACGCAATGACATCCTGCTCAATACTGAGCATGCAAACAAGACATACGCAATGACATCGTGCTCAATACTGAGCATGCAAACAAGACATAC
>JACXGM010010837.1:0-11684 GCA_016801145.1 Umbra pygmaea | reverse complement strand
GCTCGTCCTCGGCGTTCTGTGGCATCAAGGAGTTGGCCAGACGTTTCTCGCTCACCTTCGGTCTGGACCAGGTCAAGACACGAGATGCCATTGCCATGCTACACAAGTTTGTACCCCCTTTACCTTTACTGCTTTATTCCAGAAACTTCAGCTAATTAGGGGACTGTATATACAACAGCTGTAACCATGACAGACGGCAATGCTCTCACTTTGCATATGAGAGATGTTTTGTACATGTGCTGTATTATTCAAAACTGATATCACTCTCTTCTCTCGTTCTGCCCATCTTCCTCCGTCTCCAGGGATGGAATTGAGTTTGCGTTTAAGGAGCCAAATCCCCAGGGAGACGGGCACCCTCCGGTTTACCTGGCGTTCCTGGACATCCTGTCTGAGTTCTCCTCTAAACTTATGAGGCAGGACAAGAGAACTGTGTAAGTACCCTCCTTCTAGAGGACAGAAGGTGTGTTCTGGTGTTGTAGGTTGTTCACATCTCTCCACTTGGCTTCTTGTTTAGTATCTCTCTCTCTTTTCAAGCACCATTGTAAGGACTTGGGCAGTGATACAATATGTTGTCAATACCAGGGCACCAGGCTGGCCTTTCAAATGCTACACCCTTGAATATTGTGTAGATTTATACTGATTACAAACTACCTTAATTGTTAATCCTTTGACATCTGTTGTGAGACGAGCCTTCTCTTTCTCAGTTCTTTTTGTGCATGTCGTATGGTAATCTGTTTGACAGACGCGTTATCTAGCTAAACAGACTAAATGCAGTTTGCTATACTGCGCGATTGTCTGTCCTTTGAGCACAACCCACTTGATTGTATAAAATGCTTAATACTTTGTTAATACAGCCGCCACCTCAAATATTTAGGAATACTACATACTACGTGTGAAATGGGTGTAGACGACAATGCTCTCAATCTGATACCAATCCGTCAACACGGACAACAGAAAGGCTGGCACTTGGTTCCACACTCTTAGCCGAGGCGGTTTTACTAGGCCATGATTGGCTCATTAAGTTCTACATTGCATTGTGGTATTTGTAGTTCTTTGTACTACAACTAGGGAAGTATTTATTTTTTGTATTTAAAAACTTGCACAAGTGTAGGCCTGCAGGGATATTGCAGTTTGCGCACATCTACTTTTAGTCTCCTGTGCATATTTTAGATTAAGAGTCAAACTGGAGCCAGTTTGGGTCAGCTGGCTGCCGTTGAACCAGTGCACACATACCCAACATTGTTGTAACCAGGGGTCAGTGTAGATGTTGGAAACAGCAGTGTGTGTCTGTGGGTAACGTGTTCCTCTCTGCATCACTCCCAGCCACATGTATCTGGAGCGCTTCATGACCTTCCAGATGGCCCTGCAGAGGGAGGACTGCTGGCTGCCCCTCATCTCCTACAGGAACTCGCTTCAGGCAGGGGGCGATGACGACACCATGTCTGTGGTCTCTGGCTACTCCTCCAGAGGCTCCTCGGTGCGTTCCAAGAAGGCCAAGGCGGCCACGCCCAATGCCAACCCTGGAGGAAAGAGGAAACTGCCTGAAGGTAGCTGGAGCACCAGGGTCTGTCAGACACACTGTAGTTACTGACACATTGATTTCATGAAACACGGGACTAAAACGTGTTGATTACATTAGGGATCGACCAATATGGATTTTTTTGTACCAATACCGATTTTTTTCATCAGCCTTGGCCGATGACCGATACGGACTGTCGAATTTCTTGAGACGGTATTAGAGCCGGTACTGCTTTTGCTCCCTCAAATTACACCATAAAAATTACAAGATTATTACAAATGTTACAAGTCTCAATTTTAAAAAATTTAAACAAAATAGTGTCTTTCCTAAGATAAGGAAAATGTAAACAGCAATACTGAACAAAAAACAACTGAAAAAGAATTGTGCATAATATGTGCATTTCCCCACTTCTTTACCCCACACACCACTCACTGAAAGTTCTTAATACTACCAGTTTAGGAGCTGCAGGTTATGATGGAGGAAACAGAGACTGCCATGGTTTCAAATGTTCTACATAAAATATAAAGAGCATGTGGCTAATATGCCGCTTAATATACAAAGACAACACAGTAGTAGGTCTTAACGAAAATGTAAAAGCTGCCAGATTTGTCAACCAAAGAACATAAATCAGCAGAGGAAAATAACGTTGATGTCAGATGCAAATTAACCAACAAATTGTTCAAGTTTTTGTTCTAAACTGCATCAATGTTAAAAGGTATACATATTCAACCACATATAAAACATACCTCTAAACATTTTAAAAGCTCTCAAGTGGCGCAGAAATCTCATATTTCGCTGTGATGCGTGTGTCTTGAGTGAGACAGACGCACGCGGACACACACACAAACTTCTGTTTGGTAGCTGACGCTGACTTTTCTCAACCACCACCATTGAACTGGATTGATGATAATAACGTCAGCAAACGGCTCTGAACACAAGTAAGGCACACACGGTGTACGTAATGTCTAGAACATGACAAACGTTAACACAGATTAATAATCAACTACGTATAAAACATTTCTCATCATTAAAGCTCTTTTTAATGGGGGGGGGGCTGCGCTCTGATATCACTACGATGGCAACTCTGCCCTGCTCCAAGTAGCGAGAGAGTTCGCAGAATAAAACTCCCACAAATACCACAGAACAGAACAACGTCCGCATTATTTAATCATATGACCAGTGTTCGTAACAGCTACCATATGCATACAGAGCCTACATACAACTTAGCTATTTGCAGCTACTTAAATACAATGGCAAGCAGTTTTATAGACGAGGCATTCGGCATTCGCATTTTACATTTGGACCTCCAAAACTTGCTTAGCTATAGTTCCAAGCACATTTAGAGCAACGTGTTTCCACTTTCAAAGTGTATTATTTCAGCTAAGTCAAAGATGCGTTGAAAGTTTAAAACTTACCGTTGTCATGAAGAGCAGGCTACAGCGCTCTGCTAGTGTGGGAGGGGCAGTACATGGTCTGCACGTGAACTGCAGCGTCTCCAGCAAAACAGAGCTGCCTGTGTGGATGCCTGTCTGTAAATAACGCATGGAAAATCGGCGAATGCAGCAGCCGCTTATCGGCCGATGCCAATACATGTAAAAATGCTAATATCGGCCCAAAATATCGTCCGGCCGATTAAAATTGGTCGATCCCTAGATTACATGTTAATGTGTGATGTTAGAGGATAAACCAGTGGTTCCCAGTACAGTGGACTCAGGACCCAATTTCCAGCTGGTTCTTTACAACACACTAAACAGTGTCTGATTTAGACCCGCCATACCAAGTGAATCCAATTAAAGGGGCACTGTGTAGAATTTTACCCAGTGAGAACAGAAAAGTGACCAGCTTACAAAAGAAGTAAGAACTATATTTCTTCATAGCTTAAAGGAAAGCTTCAGACCCCGAAACACCCCGAAATCATTGTGCCAGTCGTGTTTCTGAGATGAGACACTAAAACCATGTGCCAGTTGTGTTTCTGACATGAGACACTAAAAACACATCTGGTATTTCTAATTCCAACCTCAACCTGATTTACTTTGAAATTGGCTTTTAATAAATAAATCAGAAAAACCAGTGATTCCCAACTCTGACAGCTGCCCTAAGATAACTTATTATTATTTATTATTTATAAAAATATTTCAGTGTCTAATGTTATACAGGCTGTGTTGTCTCGGGTGTGTAGGCAAAACCATGGGGAATTGGCATACAGAAAGTATATGTCTATAGTCCAGAAATGGCAGGAAATAGAAAAACAAGACTTAAAATACAGGAGTAGTATTCTAGTTATTTGAACGATGACACAATTTCTATTGGCTTCAGAACTATGAGGCCGTGGGGGGGGGGTGATGTTGTAGACTGCCACTTTCAGAGTATTCAGAGTATTCAGAGTATTCAGAGTATTCAGAGTATTCAGAGTATTCAGAGTATTCAGAGTATTCAGAGTATTCAGAGTATTCAGAGTATTCAGAGTATTCAGAGTATTCAGAGTATTCAGAGTATTCAGAGTATTCAGAGTATTCAGAGTATTCAGAGTATTCAGTCTCAAATGGGGGTCCAGGCACTCAGTTGACTCATAATTGCAATGCCTCATTAGATTTCAAACCCCTCTTGGCACACAGTATCAACTCCTGCTCAGTGTGTTGTCTAGCCCAGGCCTGAAGCAAAGATGGCAGCAGCCCAGATAAAGCCGTAGCAGCCTGATCTGTGCTCGTCTCTGTGCCTGGTTGTTAACTGAGCAGGTTCAACAGACCAGTTAGCGACAGCTGCTAGCAACAACACCATAGACACGCTAGTGTTGCTATGACGCCGCAGGCAGGCGGTCAGAGAGGCTACTTTATATGGGATCGTTGTGGTTTTGTGTGTACGTACAGCACAGTCACAGAGACCTGCATGTAAAAGGTGATGGTGTGGAGTGGTGTTTAAAGCGTGTGTGTGTCTGTGTGTGCGTGCGCGGTACCCAGCTGAGGAGAGCAGTAGCAGCAGTGTGGATGTATCGTGGCAGCAGCAGACCATTCAGACCCCTGTGATGATGACCTCGCCCCACCTCACCTCCACCATGCTGAGAGGCCCAGCAGACCTCAGGTCCGAGCCCAAACGAGCCCGCGATGACAGCTACATGGGGGTGTACGCCCTCCCACCGGACCCCCAGCAGCAGGCACACCCACACACACTCCCCCAGACCCCGCAACTCCACCAGACCCCCATCGATTACAAGTACGTTGTCTACCCTTTGGCCACCTCTGTCTACCTCTGTCTTTACCCGTCTCTCCCTCTGTCCACCTCTGTATCACTCTCTTCCCTCTTTCTTTCTCGTCTTTGTCTCGTTTTTCTATTGTGTATGTCCTGCATTTTCCTCACGTGTGTGTCTGCGCGCTTGTTTGTGTTTGTGTAGTACCCAGGTGACGTGGATGCTGGCTCAGAGACAACAGGAGGAGGTTCGTCAGCAGCAGGAGAGGGCCATGAACTATGCCAAGCTGAGAACCAACCTGCAGCACGCCATGTAAGAACATGTGCAGCTAGAGAATGCTAGTACAAATACTGCCCAGCCTCTTTCTCATACAAGCTTGCAGTACGTGGCCTTCGGATTGTGTGCCTGTCACAGCTGCTGCTGTATTCCAGCTGTGGTGGGCTGCCTCGATGTTTGGTGAAGGACTATCTTTGAGATTCCATACATAAAGGCTGTACTCTATAGTTTTACTTCCATATGTACATAAATATTTAACCCAAATAATTTCTGGAAATTATTCTATGTTTAATTGCTGGAATATTGTTAATTGGGCACCACAATTTCTTTGCGTTCATTTTTTTTATAAATCAAACAGATCCCACTTGAATAATTTTAATTATATTTTTCTTCAAATGTTCGTATAATTTGTAGTTTGAAATAATTTAATTTGTTTGGGTTTGTAGACGTCGCGGAACCGGGCTAATGGAGGATGATGAGGAGCCTATTGTTGAGGACGTGATGATGTCATCGGAGGGTCGTATGGATGACCTCAATGAGGGAATGGACTTTGACACCATGGACATCGACCTGGTGAGACCTTTCATCCTTTACTCGATGGATTCATCTTCAAGTAAACTTTTCAGACCAAGTCGTGTTGATTGTGATTCTCATACATCCAGCCCCCGTCTAAGAACCGCAGAGAGAGATCCGAGCTGAAACCGGACTACTTTGATCCTGCTTCCATCATGGATGAATCTGTAAGTAACTCTGTCATGTTTACTTTATTTTCCTCACATGAATGCATAATAATAATAATTAAAGGTTTACTGTATTTTTCAGAAGCTGTTAAAGGTCTCAAGTTCTGCTGTCAGACTGTAAAAGTAGTTGGAGTTTATATATAAACTAGGGATGTAGCAACAAGCTAGCTAGTAGGTTCAAAGTACTGACTATACACTACTTAAACTTTGACCAATGTGAAAGGAGACGTTGGATCGCTGGGTAACACAGCAGGAAAAACGGCTAAAGCTGGGAAAGTAGTTAGTGTTAAGAATCCCGGCAAACATGAGTGTTACAGGCCAGCACTCATTCAAACGCAAAATTCTAAATTGAAATTTTCCAGACTTGTAATAGTCAAGTGGACAAGTTAAATGATGGTACTTCCATAAGATCGTTGTTTAGTAGTCTATTTGAAGACATGACTATAGTTTGCATTGGGTTGTGTTCTGCACCTATAACCATACCTTTTCTCACTGCAGGTGCTTGGAGTGTCCATGTTTTAAACTGGTGTTCCGAGACGGAGAGTAAAGAAGAAAAGAGGCATTTTGTATTAATGGAGGAGTTCAGATGAAGATGACAAGTCTTCGTTCTCTGGTTTATATTCAAAGGACTAACACACACACAGTGTTGCTCACTCAGAGGGGACTGAATTAATACAAATACTTTTTCTAATCCTTGGGTAAGCTTTTCCCTCTGTTAGATAAGAGTGGCAAACCAGTTCCCAACCTAGTGGAATCCTCCAAACGTTTAGTCTGACAAGGCCCAATTATTCTAGAATGTTTTCTTTTTCATCCAGATGAAGATGGAATGTTTTCAAACTTCAGAAGCCTTTTGTTTCTCAATGTCTTCTAACCCTTTCGCTGTGTTAGTACGAACCCAATGTGGTCTAGTAATTTATAATAAAAAAAAACAGGTCGTTCTTAAGAAAGGTAGCTAGCTAGCAGGTAACTGTGCTGTGGTGGTAGTAGTTGATGGAAATTGTCTTTATGATATTTCCTGTTATTTCCTTTTCTTTGTTTCCCTCAGCCTGTTGCACTGTTGGTAGTTCTGGGTCTATGGTGTTGAGGACAACAGCTGGCTGTTCAGTTTGGGGCTTGTTGATCAGCTGTTATGATAGGGCATGTCCGTACGGGAGAACAGTTTCTAAGCGAAATTCAGTTTATAAAAAAGGAGGAGAAAACCCCCACCCCATGTTGTAATTGATCATGTATAGTGTCTTTCAGCATTCGGTCCAGACATGTCTTTGTCACATCCACCAGTTTGGTGGTACAGTGGTCCTTATCCTTGAATGTTGACAACAGTTGGACAGTTACCCAGTCTACGTGACTGCATTGGCTTTGAACAGTCCCAGCGTGCGCTCTCGAAAGTAGTGCACCGTGTAGAGGATAGTGTGCCAGTTTGGGCGCACTCCCACTGTTCTGAAGAGGATCTATTCTGTCACACAACTACTGAAGCTTACCCAAAGATTTGGAGCCTCCTACCTGTCTGTAGAGAGGTCAGCCCCTGAGGACAGAAAAGTGGTTTTCTCTGGCGCTGCCACGACCGGGTTGACTCTGATTAGCAGGCAGCACATTAATACAGACAAGACATTTCTCCCTTCAGAAAATCCAGCATATTTAGAGTGTTGAAATAGCTATCTCTACATTTTAAATAAAGTTATATATGAATCGGTGCTGATTTTATAACTGTGCTTTTTGTTTTGTTTTTGTTTCTTATTCAAAATTTCCATCTAAAGTTCTGAGGTTTCAGAAATGTGTAAGTAAACTGTTAAAAAATGAAAAGCATGTGTTAGTCATGCGCCGAGGAAGATTTTTAAATTTGTATTTTTATGTGTTTTTTTCTTTGTCTTAATAACGTCTTGGGGTTTCTACCTTTTTTCCTACGTGTAAATTAGTTTGGATAAGAGTCATCATGAAAAAACAAAACATTAAGGTTTGTGAAATTTCAGCTTTAAGGTTTTCACCATAAACATCACAAGTAATAATAATAGTGTCCTCTGGTGAAACTAAACAATATCAAACTGTTTAATGTCAATCAAAATAATTCTATAGAATGGTTGAGATTGCGCTCCTCCCAAATGGAACACTATTCCCTACAGGCCCTTGTGAAAGTAGTGCACTATATATGGAATAGTGGCATTTGGGACAGTTACCTACAACCGCAGCAGCATTCTGGCAGCTAGAAAAAGCTTAAATGTGACAAACTATTATTGTCGTCCATAAGTTTGGGTTAAATGTTTTGTCTACTGAGGTAAATCTATCTTTGAAATCATTCCACGCCTCAGCCTTAAGCTACAATGACAGGAAATAATTAGCTCTGTTCTACAGACGACAGCCTGAACCCCATACGATCACCAAACCCTCCCCATGCAACTGTGTTCTGAATGGTCGCCACATAAGTAGGGTGCTCTGAGAGAGATGGAAGATTGCAGTGGATGGGTAAATTGTAAGCATTATGCCTTAATTCCAATGAGCCTATCAGTTTAAAACCTATGGAGTCGACTATATTGTTGAAACCCGTTTAATTTTTTCTTATCTCCCTAATATGCACCTACTCTGGGGTGAGGTTTTAGAAATATAAGGATGGCCTCACAAGACTGGGCTTTCAGGGTTGTTTCTGACCGGGCCTGAATCGTCTGGTCTCATTAATCTTCCATGTTAGAGAGGTAGCAGGTTTAAAGGTGATCGTTGGGGTTGATACGACAACGTAAAATTAGAGAGGACCTGGATGGTATATCATTGAGGTTGTTTTACCTAATATTATTTTATGTAAGTAAATATTTTGGATTTAAAATGACTGTTATTGTTTAGTCACTAACTACCACTACATGGGTATAATTCCTGTATTTGATCCTGTATATAAACAAAAATCCAGCTTTATTTGCATTATTTGTGTTTTTACTTTTTGGCCATTTATGTACGTTTTCATTTTCCTCCTGTATACGCACGCACGCACGCACACACACACACATATTTCTGCGGTATTGTTTGTTCCTCATCTTGTCATTCACTCTGTTTCAGATTTGTACTTGTCTGGAGGCAGTAACTTTTTGAATAAAAGTAAACCAACTCAATATGAATGCTGTGATTTATCTGATCTGGTTGAATAGAACGGTTGCGGTTAAGCTCAGCTGCCCATTCCACCCACCTCCACTAGAGGGAGATGTTTCCCTGTAGAATCATGTCATCCAAAGCAGCTGAACACACAACCAGCCTGTAACCAGACCCAGTTGACCTTTAGGGTGTGACCCTGAATTCAGCTGGAGGGATTTTACTTTACATAGTATCCAGGTCGTATTGTGATTTTAGGCTTTCGATATAATGCAATGTGTGCCATGAAAAGGAGCAGTGTATCAAACATTTTAAAGATGTAAATAAACATTTTGCTTAAGGTTTTCAGTCAGACACTTCATAATGTAAAATGCTAAGTTGCTAGTAGCTTACACCTTTTAATGCAGTTTTCCAAGAAAACACCTAATGTAGCGCCATCAAAATGAACAAGCGGTAATAAAGAATTTCTCCTATTTAATATTTCTCACCATTTATTTTTTTAACGAAGGCTACTGTCCCTCCAGATTCTCTATGGATTTGAGCCGACTGTCTAGAAGCGAGATTAGCTATGGGCATATTCCAAGGGGCACTAGTACCTCTTAGTTGGTTACCAAAGGCATATATTGTGCACTTCTTTTGACCTAAGCTCCATTCATTGGTCGAGTGTCGCATTGAGTATCCTTTAAAGCTCAGGCTACTCATGTTCTGAATTTTTATTAATGAGTCGACAACAGCCAAGTCGCAGCAGCATCTCTGCTTCTCTTTTAATGATGCATCTCACATGTGTCTCGACGCAATCAACATCAAGTATGTAAATTGAACATGTAGTTCAAAGATCACCTCCGATCCTACTTTAAATATTCCGCCAGTGTGTGCAATCCATGCGGCGTTCCCCTCTTCCTACTTTGGGCTCCTGTGTTTGTGTAATTGCTAAAACTCCTACACAGTTACAAGTTAGCCGGAGAACTGTTCCTCATGCTGCGAGCAATCAGTTTGTCAAGAGGGGGGAGGGGGGGGTCCGTGGCTGTTATCATAAAAGAGAGATGGAGGCTGGCATGAGATGAAAGGATGTGGAGGCCTCTGTATTAAATGCAGAGCTAAAGAGAACCCCAGTTCAATGGCTCCTGGTTAGAATGGCCCAGGGAACGAGGGAGCGGTTGAATAGAGGAGGGATGTAGGGAACGGACGGGGTGCATTCAGCTCCATTCAGGACCGCTTCTGCCTGTGAAAGAGACGGGGAGAAGAGAGGGATGAAGGAGAGAAACGCGCTCCTTTCAGCATGGTACTCATCCGAGAGAGCTGGAGAAGCCTGTCCTCCAATCAGACTGCCTCTGCCCCTTTGACAATGACAGCGATCCCATGTACAGGGACACTGAAAGGTTTACTTTACAACGGTGAGCTGATTTGTGTGTGCGCACGTCTGGTCTCAAGTGTGTGTCTTCATGATCCCTGACAGTGCCCTTCTCCTGTGTGTCCATAAGCTCTCACTAGCCTTCTTTGGTGTGTGATGACAGGGTCATTGCAGAAAGGGTAAATATCAGCCTCCAGTTCCTCCAGCTGGAGAGGCCGGAGATATGGCTCATATTTTCTCCTGATAACCCAAGAGGCCTAGCATGTTGCCCAAATCACACCCTATTCCCTTTATAGTCCACTTTGATTAAAGACATGGTCCAAATTAGTGCGCTATGAAGGGGGAAAGGTGTAATTCGAAACCAAACACTTCACACAACTTGCAATCTGAAGCTGTGCTGGACAGTGGACTTTAACAGATGTCTGAAGTCAAAGCAGGTCAATGCAAGTCTATGAACAGTGTTAAGTGGTCAGACTCAAACATCTAAAAGTTACACAATTCTCTGTGTTATATTCTGGAAACAACAGTTGAGTGTGTGCTTTTTTGGTAATTCCATTGATTAGGATCCGTTACTGTTAAAACAAATCATTACGTCTGTAGTCTGCACCTCGAAAGGGTTAAATACACACAATTCTAATTCCACGGTTAAATCATTAATGAAATAATCAGTTGTAGTCTGTCTGGGCATTTCACGGAGGCAATCATTGACTAGTATCCTTTCCTCCAACCTCTGACATGGACGTCTGGACACTAAAACAGACAAGACTAGAATAGTTGAATAGAGCAATATTTACGCACACAAAACACGACATCTTGCAGAATATAAACGAGAACCTTTGTGGATGAGGGCAGACATCGAGGTGAATATTAAACCAACAAATCAATATTTTTCCCAATTTATTACAGAGAAAGATGTGCTTTAACAGAGTCTGAAAACAAGATGGAACACGTCAGAGTTTCTATGTTGTGTTTTCTAAGAATAGATTTCCGTGGGAATCCTGTGGAGTGTTCAGGCCTCTGCTGAAAGTTTGCCGTGTTTTGACAGTGTTAGAATGAGGGAATGAAGGTGTGATGAATGAGTGCTAGAGCTGTTGTAGTCTAGTTGGTAAACCAGTGAAACAGGGGATTAGCCTTTCTTCTCCACGTATGGGTCGCAAACGAACCAGAGTGTGGGCAGATCCTGTTGTCAGCACAGGCCTACCAGAGGGGTACCTGGGTAATGTCTAGTGTCCAGGTGAAGTACAGGGCCAGGGGCTAAAAACAGGTTCACAAATGAAAGACACAAAATAATTAGACACATGCCAGAGTAGAAGTTGATAGAGTAATGTGTTATTCTCAACAGGCCCCTGTATAGAGTAGTGTGTGTTCTTCTAAATAGGCCCCTGTATAGAGTAATGTGTGTTCTAAACAGGCCCCTGTACAGAGTAGTGTGTGTTCTTCTCAACAGGCCCCTGTATAAAATAATGTGTGCTCTTCTAAACAGTCCCTGTATAGAGTAGTGTGTGTTCTTCTAAACAGGCCCCTGTATAGAGTAGTGTGTGTTCT
>JACXGM010010836.1:14565-25865 GCA_016801145.1 Umbra pygmaea | reverse complement strand
ACAGGTAGCGTTAGCGGAGGATGCGTTGCCGTGCAGATGTGTGTTTGACAATGCTCTCTATGATGCGTTTGTTCATTAACCTCTTTGACAAGGCTTTGGGGACAGGGAGCGCCTGGGGCACAAGAGGCCTGCTGTCTCGCATAACCACACACACACACGCACACACACACGCACACACACACACGCACACACACACACACACACACGCACACACACACACACACATACTTTAAAGCCAATGTAGTCATAAAGATTAACATAGTCGTACTGTCTCTACCTGAAAGACAGTATTTTATGAATCTCTGTTCATTGAAATGACTATTGTCCTCTCCTTAAACGAATGTGTTGAAACAATCAACACCACACACCTTAATAAATATTTAGACTGTAAATTACCAGGACACAAACGCCAGTGATAACCCGAACTTCCACTGACACTGTCGGGGTAGATGACCAATAGATGCTCAGGATCTGGATACGCAGGGTTGGGCTGACCAATGAGAAGGCCCATTTCAGAGGAGCACTATGAATCAGACACCCCCATGTCACCTATCACTGCCCCCAATTGTTTTCCGATAATATCATTTAGCCATCCATCTTTTTTACTGGCCGCTCTTTGACATTAGCGCTCCCCACTTGTATTAGCATCTGCAGCAGCGACCCTGTAATGGCCTTTAAAAAACACTTACCTCTGCCACTAAATGAGGGGATGGCAGTGGTGGAAACAGGGATCAGGTTTCCAAGAGCCAATGGGTGCTCTGGTATAGAGAGGTGCAACCATGAGAGAGACTGCTCAAATTGCATCGTGCTGCAGCTTCCATCTTGGCTCAAAAATGAAGGCAGGCTTGTGAGAAAACAACTGAACCGCTGCTCGAAGAAACCATGTGACCTGGGTGGACTGCAGCAACGTGAACATAAGAACCATCTAAGAAGATGTGGCTGAATTACACCTAAGTACATTATTACAAACTATGAAAATGTACTTTGAGGGTGTCCCAAATGGCACCGTATATGCTGTTAAGTGAACTACATTTTGTCTGAAATAGTTATATGAGAAATAGGGTACTATTTAGGAGACATCGTTCGTGTGGTGAATACATTCCTGATCACATGTGGGACGTATTATTGGGCCTGCCACTCCTATGGAATAGGGAGAAAATCAAAACAAGAGGGGCATCGTGGGGCTAAAGGAATTGTGGGTTATTGAGTCTATAGTCAGGTCCTGGCTGTACACAATCAGATCTGTCCCCTGGTAATCCTGTAACTACATAATGTATTTACTGAAGTGCAGTTGTAACATAGGGGAATCATTTTCACTGCTAACATTATTATTGTGGATCTACTGTAGGAGCAAGAATGTCAGACCGATTGTTCTGCAAAATTGCAAGTAGTTTTTTTCCTGCTCATATTGAAAAAAGCACACATTGAGTAAGCTTATTATAATAAAAAATATATCCTGGTAAGATTTTCACTGTAGTAAGTAAATAATAGAATAGTTCAATTTCTCAGCAAATTAAATTGGTTGCCTTATCTTTAGCACAGGTGTCTGAGCTGCACAATGTGTCTTATCTGAACAGACGTTTGATTCCATCCAGATAATAGATGTTGTAATATGCAGTGCTAATAACTGGCACCCTCCCATCTCCCTGCCTCACAACAGCAGTTGACAACATCCAGCCCCACAACAGGAAGTTGTTGTTGAGGTACCTCCGCATATGTGATTAGTGCTTCATTGGTGTGGGGTTCGTGACACCCCAGGGGAACAAAACTGATGCTTCTTTCAAGAGCCCTGATGTCACATTTGATGAAAAGAAAAAGTGTAGGATTGGAAGAACATTTCATCTGCTGCATCCTATTCATGTTTCAGGCAAACAATAGATACAGTATCTCACAAAAGTGAGTCGCCCCTGATATTTTTGTAAATATTTGATTGTAACTTTTCATGTGACAACAATGAAGAAATTACACTTTGTTACAATGTAAAGTAGTAAGGTTACAGCTTGTATAACAGTATAAATTTGCTGTCCCCTCAAAATAACTCAACACACAGCCATTGGCAAGAAACGTGAGTACACCCCTAAGTGAAAATGTTCACATTGGGCTCAATTAGCCATTCTCCCTCCCCGGTGTCATGTGACTCGTTAGTGTTACAAGGTCTCAGGTGTGAATGGGGAGCAGTTGTTAAATTTGGTGTTATTGCTCTCACACTCCCTCATACTGGTCACTGGAAGTTCAACATGGCACCTCATGGCAAATAACTCTAACAAATAACAATAATAATTGTTGCTCTACAGAAAGATGGCCTAGGCTAGACGATTGCCAAGACCCTGAAACTGAGCTGCAGCACGGTGGCCAAGACCATACAGCGGTTTAACAGGACAGGTTCTACTCAGAACAGGCCTCGCCATGGTCAACCAAAGAAGTTGAGTGCACGTGCTCAGCGTCATATCCAGAGGTTGTCTTTGGGAAATAGACGTATGAGTGCTTCCAGCATTGCTGCAGAGGTTGAAGGGGTGGAGGGGTCAGCCTGTCAGTGCTCAGACCACACGCCGCACACTGTTTCAAATTGGTCTGCATGGCTGCGTCCCAGAAGAAAGTCTCTCCTAAAGATGATGCACAAGAAAGCCTGCAAACAGTTTGCTGAAGACAAGCTGACAAAGGACATGGATTACTGGAACTATGTCCTGTGGTCTGATGAGACCAAGATAAACTTATTTTGATAAGATGGTGTCAAGCGTGTGTGTCAGCAACCAGGTAAGGAGTATAAAGACAAAAAAAGTGTCTTGCCTACAGTCAAGCATGGTGGTGGGAGTGTCATGGTCTGGGCCTGCATGAGTGCTGCCATTACTGGGGAGCTACAGTTCATTGAGGGAACCATGAATGCCAGCATGTACTGTGACATAATGAAGCAGAGCGTGATCCCCTCCCTTCGGAGACTGGGCCGCAGGGCAGTATTCTAACATGATAACGACCCCAAACACACCTCAAAGACAAACACTGCCTTGCTAAAAAGCTTAGGGTAAAGGTGATGGACTGGCAAGCATGTCTCCAGACCTAAACCCTATTGAGCATCTGTGGGGCATCCTCAAACGGAAGGTGGAGGAGCACAAGGTCTCTAACATCCACCAGCTCCGTGATGTCGTCATGGAGGAGTGGAAGAGGACTCCAGTGGCAACCTGTGAAGCGCTGGTGAACTCCATGCCCATGAGTGTTAAGGCAGTGCTGGAAAATAATTGTGGCCACAAAAAATGTTGACACATTGGGCCAATTTGGACATTTTTACTTAGGGGTGTACTCACTTTTGTTGCCAGCAGTTTAGACTTTAATGGCTGTGTGTTGAGTTATTTTGAAGGGACAGCTAACGTACACTGTTATACAAGCTGTAAACTGATTACTTTATATTGTGATAAACTGTCATTTCTTCAGTGTTTTCACATGAAACGTTTTAATCATATATTTACAAAAATTTGAGGGGTGTACTCACTTTTGTGAGACTATAAGTTACTGACATTAGTGACAGTACAGTTTGAATTGTGATGGTGGCTGTTTTATAACGGGGACATTAGCTACACATAGGTGTTGAGGCCAGGGGATTGGTTATGTTAATTAACACCGAGTAAACAACAGAGCGTATCTGACACACACACACACACACACACACACACACACACACACAAAACAATTCACATACACTGAAACCCTTTCTCAAACACACACCAACACCCACACATAGATGAACACACTGTCCTCTAACAGCTATCTGCCTGTCCAGCTGCAGTCCAGGACTGTAGGGTTTCAAATCCCTTAGCCATCAAGCTTGCAGCTCGCAGCTAAGTCATTGCATATTTATTGTAGAGGGCAACATCCACACACTCTCTCTTACACACATGCACACGCACACGCACACGCACACGCACACGCACACGCACACGCACACGCACACACACACACACACACACACACACACACACACACACACACACACACACACACACACACACAGGGCAGTAGAAGGGACAGTGTGATTAAAAGACATTCTTGTTGTAATTAAAGCATTATTAGCTGGATAACACGTTTCCTAATTCAACAAGCTGGTATTTTTCTTGTTTGTACGTGAACCTTTGCTGATTTACTCGTCTTTGAAATTCTTCCGGATGAGAACGGTTGCCAGGTGCTTTCCCGGCTCCTCCTCGTTTTCCCCCATGATGCACTAGTGTCCCATATGGATGGAGGGATGGAGAGGACTGGAGGTTAATTATGTTTGAGAGCCTCTCTCTTCACCTCCCTCGTTCCCCTCACGGCATGTGGGCCCAGCCTCTGGTACTCCAGCAAAGCATTCTTAAACAAAGGCTCATGGCTGTACAGAGAGAATATGTTATTTCATTTAGTCACTGATCCCGAGATCAAAATACTAAATATCTACTGAAGACGAGGCTGATAATGATATTACTATAAAAGGGGACTTTTATAACACTAGGTCTTATATAATTTGGAGTCTTGTTTTGTAGATGAAGACACTTTAAATTCAGTCTTTCGTGTTTAACAATTAGGCACTGCACATTTTGTATCATTCGTTAAGACACTGTTGAATAATTATGTGGTTATAAGGTTCGTTTGATTGAATCTCTGGATCTGTGACTTCTTACACTCCATCCCAGAGTCCCAACTGAGCCTGTGTAACCGATCTCTGTGAGGAATAGTCGAGTCCTTTTATGAAGTTTTTACGAAGTTCCTCAGTGTAGGTTTGAATTGAACCTCACTGTGTGGACTGAAAGGACAACGGGGTAGAATAGAGGATGAAGGAGATGCTCATCCTGATAAATGTGTTCCTTCCCAAAGCCTCCTCCCACCTTCAAAATCTCATCACATAACAACCCCAAATGGCAGCACAGACCCAGGTCCATCAGCGTCGGTTTCCCCTCATTACGACTCATTTCAACACACACATGTTCGCGGTACATAGGGAGGGACAGTGGCGTCGGAGGAGACGGGGGCTTAAAGATGATTAACGTTGGCTTGGACAGGCGCGCTAGCTAGCTAGCCTCGGCGCGTCCTCCCACTCTGTGCAGTCAAAATGGCCTCTCGCGGGGCCTCCCCCGCCTCTGGGCGAAGATGAGACCATCAATTTGTTGTTTTCTACCACACAACTGGTGAATGGGGGGGGTTCAGATGGGGAAATGGGGCAGAGGGTGAATTTGATAAATGATGGGATGATCACCAGTCTGAACTGGGTAGGGATAACTTCAGGCATGTTACTCAGACACTTACAATTGGAGTGTGTCTATTCGAGCAGTGCTTTCATTTCACATTCCCAAATATATGTTGGTGGGGTCAACAGGGATTTAGAATTTCTCAACAAATTTGTCTTTACTTACGTGCAGTGTTTTTATTGGTCACCAAAGAAAAACAGAAATACGTTTTTATTTTATATTTTAAATTTACATGTTCTAACACAGTAGCCACTAATAACATTGTATTATATATATATGTATGTGTATATGTAAGTACAGTAAATGCATCAATGGAGGCCGTTGAAACTTAATTGAGGAGGATGTGCTCATACTACTGGTTGAAATGGAGTTAATGGAATGGAATGGTATCTCACAATGGGATTGTGTTTAACTCCATTCCACTTACTCCATTCCAGACATTGATACGAACTCATCCTCCTCAATTAAGGTTCAATGGCCTCCACTGATATGAAGTATATATTCAGGGTACTAACTGCTTGGCATTAAGCATGTGGTTGTGTATGTTTAACCTCATCAGCTGTCAGGTAGCCATGGCAAACTAGAGCTTATGAGCAGTGTGAGGGCGTGGCTTAAGAGTTGAAAATATGCTGCAAAGGACCCGCCCACCTGAGCATCAACAACAGCAAATGACCAATTCAATTTAGTCTGTGGGCATCCCCACTTGAAACAAAATCAAATGTCTTATTCTATAAGAAATCGAATCAATATATATTTTCTGGAGCATATTTGACTGATTGACTAGGCTCAATTACCTTCAGTAAAGTTAACTTCAGCCAAAAGCTTAAACCTTGACGTACCAGCATAAAGGAAAATAAAGAAAATTCAAAACAATGAATTCAGTCTTAAAAATTAAAATCAATCCATGGATGTAGAATATTTTGTCTAGGTTTCTCACACATACCCTCACACTTCTTTTGGGCCCACGTTCGCGCACACATGCGCACACTTAGCGGCGACAGTCCCGGCCAACCGATTCTCTCTGCTCCATGCTGCTGTCAGTGCTCCAGTGGACGGTACGCCTGTTTGCTTCTAACAAAGGAAAGGCTCCCCTCCAATCCAATGAATGTATACTATTTTTACCCTCTTGCAGGAGAATGTCCGATAGGGAACTAAATAATTAAAGGCCAGGGACCCTTTTTGACTGCATCAACCATGGCACTGCTGGTAAGCTCTACTATACCTTGTGAATCCATTTGCCCCCCCGTCCTGTCCTGCCAACACTGCCTGTTATTACTTATTTTGTTCCTTACAACCCCACTGTGCCCCTTTGCATGGAACGCAGACTTCAAGTATCAAGTATTTCTTTGGTTTGTTTGATTTCGCTTTAAAAGTCTTGTTTGTGCTTTTATATGATTGGCTTCCCATAACATTTAACGTAAATCGTGAGATGTGCAAACTTTACCACACACTGTCTGCTTACGAGTCCCTCAAACCTTCATTTATTGTTTAATTTATACTGTGACATGTTTGTTGTGGCTCCTCCCCTTCGTCCCGGTGTGACACGGCGGGAAGACTTGGTTTTATATGAGTATCGAAACTCATAGGGCTTTTGTATTGACACACCTCACAAAACATGACATTAAGCTAAATACATGGATAGCTCAGCAGCAGTTAATGCTAGTACACACTAGAGCTCTGTCTGTATGGACTAAAAGCAGACATCTTTTATTTAAGCAGAGAGAAGGCTTGAGGGTGCTAGGTTTGAAAGAAGGGGAGGGGATAATATAGTCACTTCCAATAGGGAGCGAGTGTGATAAGGCTGTCAGATCTCTCATTCAATATGCTATCCAGTTCTCCTCGATTATTGCATTAACGCAGCTCGAATGAATTGATAAACTTCCATTCAATATGGTGGTGTATTTAATTGAGGCAGAGTCTATTGGTTGTCAACACTGTGACGTTAGACATGCTAGGGCAAGGCGAATGGTTAAGGAAGTAAAGGGATTGGAAGCAAATGGGAGTGGTGAGGAAAGGTTCTGGTACCAGCCGTGGGACAGTTTAGCTGTGTTGAATATTTAAAGGAGTAAAATATGGCTGATTTAAAAAAGCACGACAGATGCTGTCTAACCTAATAAACACATTTGCAATGCATAAATGTTTGATCATTAATATTTCTTAATGTCACCACTCTAGTCATTCCTCAAAATACTGAAACCCCATTTTGGGTTATCAATGTGTTTGCATTATCACTGTGATTGCATTATCAATGTGTTTGCATTATCACTGTGATTGTCTTTCCATATATGTATGAAAACATAAACTTAAATAGTTCTTTCCGTACTGAAACTGTTCCCCACACGCTGACACTGTTGCCCTGTAATGAAACTGCTCCCCTGGTACTAAAATTGTTCCCCCGTACTGAAACTGTTCCCCCATGCTGAAACTGTTCCCCCATACTGAAACTGTTCCCCCATACTGAAACTGTTCCCCCATACTGAAACTGTTCCCCCATACTGAAACTGTTCCCCCGTACTGAAACTGTTCCCTTGTACTGAAACTGTGTCCCCATACCCCTTCTCTCTCCAGGCACAGCTCCAACATCAACTTGCATCGCAAACTGCTGACCAAAGAGCTGGACGACATCGTCCTGGACCCCCACCTAACTCCGCTGCCCAAGGACCTACGCGCCGAGTTCCTGGCTAAGATCTACGCTGGGCATCACCTGGGCCTGGACATCATAACAGGGGCGGGCATTGGCGGCGCCAGCCTGGGTGGAGGAGGGCTGACCCGCGATGCCAACTCCCCGGCGGGCACCGATTACCACCACCACCCGCTTAACCGCCACCACCTCCCCCTCCACCACCCCAACACCAACGGCTTCTACCACCGCGGCGGACCACCGGACGACTACATGGTCCTGGACCTGAGCACCACCTCCAGTGTTCAGTCCAGCGGCTCCGTCCATTCGTCCCACGAGTCAGACGAGGGCAGCGATGAGGGCATCCTACTGGACGACCTAGAGGATGGTGTGGAGGGGGACGACATAGGGGTAAGCGACGGTGACGACTGCCTCCAGCGGGCGGGGGCACGGCGGGACCAGATCGGCGAGGGAGGAGTCGGGAGTTCGGAAGAAGGCCTGACTGGCGCCGAACCCTCCTCCTCGCCGAGCCTCCTGTCGCCCGGCGGTAACGCAGTGGGGGGCAGCGGCGGCATCCTGTGCAGCATCTGCCACAAATTGTACAGTAACAAAGGGACCCTGCGCGTGCATTACAAAACTGTGCACCTGCGTGAGATGCACAAGTGTAAAGTGACCGGATGCAACATGATGTTCTCCTCAGTGCGGAGCCGAAACCGCCACTCACAGAATCCAAACCTCCACAAAAACGTACCCTTCATGGCCATGATAGACTAGCCGAAGCCGCTTTACTCATCCCTCCCGTCTGGCTCACCCTGCCTTCAGTCCTTGCTCATCTGAAACCATTCACTCTGACCCCCCCTGAAGCCCTTTCAAACTGTCAGATGTCATTTCACCACATTTCTAGTTCCACTTGATGAGATCTGATGACTTTTTACAGTATGTTTATGAGCTGTAACAAAGGAGCTATTAAGCATTGTGACATTTGACCTGTTCTTCTTTGGAATGAGGTTGAAATACTTCAGAGATTTGGAGTCTCTTTTTTCCAAAAACGGTCTCTGACAGTTTCCCATAAACTCCCCCTATTTCCCAGTTCCTTCTCCCCAAATGTATTTGTTTTTGTCGATCTCCAAAGAATCTATTCAAACTCTTATTTGTGACTGTTGCCTGCAGAAATGATAATAATAATGAAAAAAGAAAAATCTTCTTGTTGTATTTGTGTAATGATAGCTTTTAAAGGAAACCCCATACAAAAGCATGACTGCTTAATTTGTAAATAATGTCCCAAGAGGCTTTTGGTGTAAAACAATTGTATTTGATGGTTGTTTCACTTTTTAGTTGTTATGTTACAGTACAATACTTCCAGTGCTAAGGTAGGGAAGAAAGAGGTAGCATCTTTACTAGCTTGACTCATTTATGTTAGCTTCAAAACCACATTTTTAAACTGAGAACTAGAAGAAAAAGAGTTATCATGTGAGTTGTTTCATCAACTTGTTACATATTAGGAGGTTTCCGGCATGCTTTTTTGGCTCTGTTCTATCCTTAGTTTTTTTGTTTATTGTTTATAGCTTATAGTATACCAATTCAGTTTTCTTTGCACTTTGCTACTATACAAGCGGGCTGTGTAATAATACCACAAGGAGGACTTTGCAATGGTGGGTTTCTGCGATGTTTGGGGCCTCTATTGGCTACCGTGCCAGGAGGAAATTACTTGTACCTTTCACATACTTTATTTTTGCACGTGTCCAGTTTCAAAAAGCTACCAAACATCCATATTTTGTCCTGAATGAAACCCAATAGCCAGACGATTTACTACTAAATTGTATTGAGAAAACACATTAACTCTACCAGACAGTAACGACTGAATATTAGCTGCTAATTTTCAAGGCAGCAGATTTAAGTATTAAGGAATCTCTTTCTGGTTCTCGTTGATTTGAAGGAGTCAAATGTATGAGTGTTCTGGCTGCACAGTAATATGACAGTACTTAGCTACCAAGGTTAACGTAGAATAATAGTTCTACTGCATGTGGTGACCTGACTTATAACAAGGTTATCATTACAAAATATGGTTGAGAGCTATTCTTTTTTTTGCAGAAAATGGGCATCATATCAGAAGTATTATGTGAATGTCACATAGATTATAGAAGAAAGAAAGTCATTAAACTGTGACCAAAACAAGAAATGTTTCTTTAAAAAAAACATTTTTTTCTGCCGTGCAGTTGTGCTTAGTTATCTTAAATTGCTTAGTTAAAGTACCCCGTGGATGGATCTGATTCACTTCAGTCTTAAGACCTTTTTTCAGGATTAGTTTACAATGCAAGTCATCAGCTTTAAACCTGAACTTTTCAAAACTCTGTCACCGTTGCCTGGCTGGCTGTTTTCCAAGTTATTTTCCTTGTTGCCATACAAATCCTAAGGTACAAATATTTCCGGTAACTAGGCAAAGTAGCCAAGGGGAAAGGGTATTTATTTGTGGGTGATGTTATCTTGATGCAGATGTCTTGTCCAATATTAATTCCTTTTTTTTGTAAAAAGAAAACAGAGAAATCTGTCTTTATTCTGAGTCTGTGGTCTTGAGTTGACGGTCATCATCGTGTTTATTTGTTTTTGTGTGGATGTGAAGAAAAAAAACGGAGAGCTCCTCTTTCTCAATTGGTGCTTTTGTGAAGGGGGTAAAAACACACAGTGTTACGTGGTATACAGTATTCTTATTATATCCATGAAAGTGTTGGGACATTTTTATTTTTTAAACGATTTAGCAATGGGCACTGATTTTCGACAGAAATGTCAAAATAACTACAACCACCCTTTTGCCATTCCGTGACAGAAGACACTTCTGCTTCCTGAAAAGAGAAAGAGCTGATCCGAGGGGAGGTTGGGGGCTGACTATAGGGGAAGCCATCACAGCAAGTGTCATTAAAAATGTGCTGGTACACCGTTACCTGGAGGCATCCTGGGTAATAACTCACTTGTCACTTCAATACCCTGCCAGACCTGTATGATGCTGACGGGACTGTGACACTGACGGTCGACAGATCTAAACCTCTCCTCCCCCCCTGTCCTGCTCTTCCTGGTGTCCCTCCAGCCCACCACTCAGAAGACTAATAGTTTATGCTTAATTTCACTGGACGACCATCGCTACAGTAAAAAAGGATGTGTAATTGACTGTTTATCACGAGATGAGCATCGGAACCCTGGGGGGGTCCCCCCCCGGAGTGGCTTGAGGCGGAGCCCCGTTCAGCACACCGTACTACACTGCATCAGCCCAGAAGTATGAAACGATGGAGTGACACTCCAGGATCCTTGTTGACAGCTGTCTCTCTCTTTCACAAACACACACACACAGCCAGACATTCAGGCTTCTCACTAACAGGGCAGTGAGATGACAGCAACAACAAGACTTGTTAACCTCTGGTGATAGAGGGCAATGGCACAGAGAGGGAGAGAGAGAGGGAGAGGGAGAGGGAGAGAGA
>JACXGM010010836.1:0-14465 GCA_016801145.1 Umbra pygmaea | reverse complement strand
TCAATTGAACAGCCTGTCCAGCTTCAGCTAGCATTGCCACATATCATCCTGGTATTTAGCTGGCATTTTAGCATGGCCACAGAGCATTCGAGCATTAAGCTAACATTTTAGCCCCTACCACAGAGCATCCTAGCATGAAGCTAACATTTTAGCCTGGCCACAGAGCATCCTAGCATTAAGCTAACATTTTAGCCCCTACCACAGAGCATCCTAGCATTTCACTAGGCATAAAAATAGAATGTAGCACTGAGAAATCAATAGAAGGCAATAAGTGTAGGCATGTACAGGGAGAAATCTCAAAATAAAGGATTAAATACATGTTGAGAAAAGTACATTTTAGTCAATTAGCAGATGCTATCATCCAGAGCGACTTACATCTGCCTTGCCCAAGGACACAACAACATTTGGCATAGTCGGGAATCAAACTAGCTACCTTCCGACTACAAGTCTGACTCCCTAACAGGTGGTGGTAATGATGATGACATAAACCAGTCATCTTTGTCTGCACTGTTAAAATGCCTAAGATTTTATATTTTATATATTTTTCATTATAATTTTTTTGACATAATAGTAAGCATAGGCAAGGGAGACAGGCCTGTAGGGGGAGACGGTGATGAAGGGCAGAGACAGTGGCAGAGCCGGGGCTCGAACCGCTATCGCCAGGGCACATGCGGTCCAGTCAAGAGCCTAACTGCTACACCAACTCTTGCATGTGAACAGCTTGATTTCATGAGAAATAAAAAGACATCAGAACCAGACACTCTTAGACATTCCTTTACTCCTTTTTCAATGTTGCAGCCAGCAAGCATAGTCAGTGACCTGCGTGTGTGTGATACAAAGAGAAAGACAGGACTTAAATTCACTGCTCTGATTCAGACTCCAGGCCAGCCCTCCACCAAGAGCTCCTAAATGAGCTGCCCTGAAGTGAGAAAACTGCCACAATGCCTGAAACACTGTCCTAAGCAGAACCACTAGAGGGGACCAGGCTGAGACCAGGCTGAGAGAGACCGCAGCCAACAGGGCCCTGCCAGCATGTACTCCACCGGGGGGGAGAGACAGTGTAGGGTCCAAGCCTCCCCAGGACTCCTCAAGTTCCTTGATTGCCTGGCTGAGAGAGCCATAGAGCCCCTCCTGAAATATACGATCTTCTCTCACTCCATGCTCCTTCACTGGACGAAATCAATCAAATCAACTGTCTGTTGGAGCGGGCGTTAGGCCTCAAGCAACCTCTCTCGAACTTCCTTAACCCTAACCCCCTAACCCTAACCCCGGTAGGATCTGAGGCAGAGCCGGGCGGCGAGGCCAGGGGACCATTACTGTCCTGCCGCAGCCCCCTGGAGGAGCTCCCCTCTTAACGCTGCCGCTGGCCTGGTCTGCCTGAGTGGAACCAGCCTTTAATAATTAATGAGGGGACTCAACTGCCCGACGTCACTTTCATCACAATGCACCTTCACTGCATAGTGGAATGACAATGGAGCGGATGTAGTGACCCATTAAACATTATGAATCCACTTTGTTGAAGCCCGGTGGAGAACGGAGTGGGACGTAACATTGTTTAAGTGGAGCGGGTGGGGGTTCAGGGTGGGTTTGCAAGCTTTCTGGTTAAGGCTGCTGGCCACAGCGACTCCTAAAAGAGACATCAAAGATCTTTTATACGCACATGCGATACGCCATGGTCTGACAAGACCGAACACGTCAGTTTCAGAAGTGAATTACAAAAAACAGAAAATCAAAACATTTTCATAAAGTGTCAATTTCACCCATATCTTTACTTTGACGATAACATTTCGTAATCCTTAATATTACAGATAGTCACTACAGGTTATTTACCAATATGCCAATCCTAGAATTTGTGAATTAATGTCCCCGTTTTACGGTGATGTTTTTGTGTAGCTGTCTGATAAATTTTGTGCTAAATGCCCGTTTAACACCCTATCACTGGTTTGAACATCTCGATGAACTTCTCTTCATCTGCTTGGCACAGTAGTCTCAGTAAAGAGCATCTACATCAGTGCAAGTTTGCATAACTTTAGATTTTATAACGGTGACATTGGTAGCTTCATGAATATTGTATCTCCCCATAACAGGTTTTTCCCATTAGCAGACTGGAGGAGACTAAAAGGTCCTCTTTTTAATTGATTCGTTTTTGTTGCTTTACTTGTATTTTTCTGTATCATAACTGTCTATGGTTTTTGCATAAAATGCATAAGGGTTTTGGGATGTAAATGGAATTTTATTCATATTTTGTCCAAATACCTCTTGTAATTTGTATCAGAATTCTTGTACAATTTTTATATTAAAGATTTATCAGTCACTGGCAATCTAGTGTGGTGTTTGTTGTCTTTGAAGCACTTTTTAAAGACTGCCAGTCATTTGTGCGGTGTATGTGTTTAGATGTAAAGAAAGGACATGTTCTGTGTGGCTGGAACTTACCACAGAGAGTAAAAGGGACAGTCTGTCAATCAAAGTGGTCCGACAAGACACGGTTTCAGCGGTTTTACTGGTCTATTTTAATTAGCCTGTGATAAAAATCATTGGGGAAAAGGCTATCTTGACCAATTAGTGGACCATTAGATTAATGAAGTCATTTAAAGATGTACGGTGTGAACACGAGGGGCCAGCTTCCCGGATGCAGATTACAGCCATGGAGTGAAGACATAGCCCTCAGACTTGCTGGTGTTAGCATTTTAGCAGAGGTGAAATGGAGGTAATCTGCTTTAAAAAGGACAATGTGATGTCGACAACACAATGTGTAGGATAGAAGAAGCGCAATATAAAATAGAAAATGTGCAATTCATCTTGATTGGAGTTACCCAATTGCCTGTTTGGCCGCCACCAAAAATGATTTCAATATCGTTTTAGTGTCATTTCAAACACAAACATGTGTTTTCAATGTTTTTGCTTCGTGGGACATTTCTGAGGTCAAATCTATCTTCCAGGTGATACCAAGAGTATAAATAAACGCAGCAAAATTAAAATCAACAAATTTGCCTGATGATCGCCCACTGGGGAAGGTTGGCTATCAAGCTGTATGTTTGTGGTCCCCACCCATGTCTATGAGAAAGTGGGAGAAACAATTAGCGTTGTTACCAGGGCCGGTTCTGGACGGTCTGCCGCCTTAGACAAAAAAATGCCACCCACCAACCCCTCTCCCACACACATTTATCGGTGTCCGAAACATTGTGTTGTTAGGGAATATTCATGTGAAATAAGATTTATTAACACATTAGTTTAGGCCTATTTACAGATTAACAAATTTGTTTATTTATATTGTGAATTTGATCGTCCAATATGAGAAATGTTATTTAGTAAAAAATGTTTTACGACATGATACACATTACTTTTTGAATACATCTATGAAAATATGTACAGCTGTTGTAAAAAGCAAGGCTCGATTGAACATTACACATTACAGCTCTGCCCCTTTTCCACAACGTGATCGTATGACATCTGTAGTGCAATTGAGCATTGAAAACTTTGTTAACGGGAGTGAGCAGGTAGAATTTCCTACATGACCCTGATGCATGAGAGCCAGGAAGATGAGGAGAAAAAAGACAAGTACTTGAAGGCACCAGGTTGAGTGTTGAGACATTAGTCATTATTTATTTAACCTCACCAGTTAATTTATATTATGCTTGTGGTCAAGGTACCAGAGGTAAATTACCTCAATCCATGCAACAAACTAGCTAACTGCACTGCATTGTAGATGGATCAAAACAATAGTTAGCAAAAAGTACTGTCTAGCTAGCTAACATTTTACAACTAGCTAATGTTTTGTGTGCGCCAGTGATCAATATTTAGGATATATACATGATGTTAATGTGATGAAAGTACATAGTGGCACCTGTGAATTAATCTAGACATACTCAACACAGACTTCAGGCCTGAAACTGTACATTCTTCTCTGCATGAAAAAATATGTGCAGTCTTAAAAAGTACACAATGTTTACGATGACATGTTAAAATCTAATTAGCCTAATACTTGATCAGGGATTATATTTATTGCCTCCATTGCTCCCTGTGTACTGAATATAGTTGTAGGATGATTCATCAGAACATATTAACTATAATTTTATGTATGGAATAGTTTAGATTTTTGTGACCCTCAGGTTTTACATGACAATACATAAAATCGACATCAAATTATAAAAGAACCAAGCAAGTACAATAAATTAAAAATATATAATTACAATCCTAAAGTCTAAAAATAATTTACATTTGTGACTCTGCCCTAAATATGGGCCAAACTATAATGATTAGCAGCATGTTTTGAAATAGATTTTAATTTTGTTTTCAACAGGGTTTTCTCCCTGCTCAAACTCTGCCCGCTTGAACCACTAATCCACCCATGGCCTCCTAAACTGAACCCCCTGGTCATCCACCCTGGCATCCTGAACGGAACCCCTTTGATCATCCACCCTCACAGGTGTTCCTCGTCTGATCTTGTCAGTAAAGTGTGAAACTTACCACGGTTTGCCACAGAGTATTATTGTTTTTGTTAATTTAATTACAGATTTCAGCCACTAGTTGGCATCGGTGTGCACAACTGTTCTTAATCCATGGCTCACAGCTGTTTATAATTTGATTTGCTTAACATAGCATATCTGTATCATTAAAGTGTTTAAGACATTTTATTAAACATGAATTAAAGCCATTTTCCATACATTTCTCTAGAGGGCGGTTGTCCTAATGGAGTAGTCACTGGTCTTACATGCAAGAGATTGCGGGTTTGAAACCTGACTAAGTAATTTTTCTTCGAAAGGTAAAACAAACAAATTAATTTCTAATATTTTGTACTTTTTCAGAAGTTTACAGTAATATTTTTACAGCTTACACTCACAAAAGAATTTTGCCAATCTCTAAATCATTGATTTCACTCCATTGGCCATAACTCCTTGTTGTACTGTAAGCTCTTCATTTTTCTCTTCCGCTTTCTCAGTGGTGTTGGGGAAGCGCCAACATACAGCACTGTATCTGAATGGCTGCTGTTTGACTTCACTTGAGATGAAGATGAATTTAGCTTGACCTGGATGTTTGTTTGTTGTAAAAACTATGGTTTGTGCCACTGAAAGACAGTATTCTTGAGTTGCTTTTTATTTAACATATCAATTCATCATTCATATTTTACAACATAGACAAAGCACTGGAAAACAAAAAAGATAACTTCATGTATAAAATTTGAGGACAAATCATTTCTTAATTTAACTAAAGCCTTCCTACTGTAACTTCTGAAACATTAAAATATGTGACATTTGTGTGTTTTATATCCACAAAAAGTATCATCATTCGTGTTTCGAACCCATGACCTCTGGTAGAAAGGCAGAAGCCTTATCTACTACGCTATGCATCCAGCGAAGACACCTGCGGAAAACAGCTGAATTATTTCTTGAACCATGGAATACACAACCGCATTTGTTTATTTACGAGCACAATCTCTCAATTTTTGTGAGGTTCTCTTTGAATACTATAATATCTAAAAAACCTGATGTCTGTTTTATATACAGTAATATCTACCATACTAACCATTGTGATCAGATCACGTATTGCATGGTAGAATGTGGCTGCTTTTTCAGACTATTTTAAATGGTCTAGCGCCACTCTCCGTCTGTAATAGTCCATTACATGTTCACTTAATGTACAGTACATTGATGCGGTATGAGTGCCTCAAAATTAGATGAGGGATATCTGTACCTCACTCCCCACTGGAAAAATGTTCAATACACCATCACCATCCAAAAATAATAACCCTGATGTGATTCTTAACCTCTTAACATTGTAAGTATTATTCCCATTTGACTATATGACAGCATGACTGTTTAATCTAACTGCACACATTTAGTTGTGTGTTTCTAGAGTAAAGCCTATCCTGCTCTTAGGGAAAGAGAGTGGATTAGTTTTCTAAAACCACCTATCAATGCTTGCATACTATTACACCCAATACAAACAACCCATTCCATAGTGGATTTTACTCATAAATGCTTTCGATAAATGTTTCAGTTGAACATAAATCCTAAGTCCTTGGCTGTCTGCGTGGTTGACAACTAAACCGCGAGTCTCACATCCTCCTCAACTTTAAGTCACCAGCCTCCACTGAAAGGTGAGTGTTAGATGCTTAAGCAACAGGATGAATAGTAACAGCTGAAAAAGAAACCTTCAGTCTCAGACTGTATTCTCTGTTAAAATAAAGATAACAGTAATTTAAAAAACGAAACAGCAGCATACTGTATATGATGTGTGCATGTGTGATTTGTGATGTTGGTAGCTATGTATATGAGTACATAATGTGTAATATTGAGTGTGTGTACATTAATTTCATTTTAACATTATTTAACCAGGCAAGCCTAAGAACCAATTCAGCTATTCACCTAAAAAAAAAACTCTAGATAATGGATTTTGACTATCCATAAATTTTGACTATTTAGGTAAATTCTACAAGAGTTTTAATGGTTAGAATTTGAGCTACATTCAAACACATAAAAGGCTATTGCAAGCAAGATGTCATGAATTCATCACTTTCTGTCATAAATAGCTGTGTTTTTGTTTTCCACCCTGTCCACCTGGGTGCTCTGCATCCACCACTAGAAATCACTTGTGAATTGAACTGTAAACGACTTGGGGAATGACCAGCAACCACTATTTATAATGCATTCAACTTATATAGCGCTTTTCTTCCAAGGAACCCAAAGCGCTTTACACAGTGAGGGGGAAAGCCCACCTCATCCACCACCAATGTGTAGCACCCGCCTATTTATGCAATTAAAGGGGAAGTTTAGCGTGAGGGAATGTCATCAAAATGCTTTAAAACACTACAGCCCTACTCCTATTACAAATCCATTGCTGCTTCTGTACTCATTTGGGAAACAATGTTCTTTTGGATATCAACTAGAAGCAGACAAATACTTAGAAAAACGCCCTACTGAATGTGTGAACTTCTAGCCTGGCAAGCGAGACCCACATCAAGATGTTGGGTCTGGGAACTCACCATTGGCAGTGCTCAATCCAAAGGGCGGGATAAACGGTTGTCTTTCAAATTCCCTGTGCACGCAATAGGATAGCGCTACAACCAACCAGAGCAACGAAGTGTCCGATCGGCAAAATTCCAAACACATCTTCCTTTTGTAAGAATGACTTCAGTGCCATTCTTTGTTATTTTCTCAAAGATTAGATTAACTCCAAGTCTACCAGAGTTGCGGTCAAAGCCGATTCGATAGACCGCTGTTTGCCAGCAGCAGCAACCATTTCTTTGTTTTCCCGTAATTACGTTAAGCCCGCCCACCGACTCTTGACACGTTGTGATTGGCCTGACCAGAATTTGTTTTTTCCAAGTCAATGGAAAGTTGCTAGACTGTGCGTCTAGATGTCTAGGCTAGTGAACTTCCCCTTTAAGGCCCAGAACTTATAGAAGAGACCAAATTAAATGTTACATTAGTACTGCCAATTGAACTTCCCCTTTAAAACCCAGACATTGCTGAAGAGATGAAATTAAATGTTACAGTAGTAATGCCAATTGCAAGCTGTTGGTAGCAAATGTGCTGAGAAGGTGTATTTAGTGACTGTCATGTCAGAAACATGACGGGTACAATGTTTTACAGGTGTTTAGAGGTCTGGAGTGTCCTTTAAAAGCATTTACAATGGCATTCTTGTTTGTATTTAGTCCAGTGTCCCACACCACCTGTTTTGGCACATATTGTACATATTGTTCTCTAGTGAATTTGATCATTCTTCCTCATCCAGCGTATGTAGCGTGCTTATCTGCAATGAAATTAAAAATACAAAGAATTGCTCTAATGCCAGCTCAGGGTCATGAATAGTAGAAATATAGTCAAGATTACTACGGTAAAGATCCTGTACTAAAGCTTGTTCATTTAAGTTTCTATCATTTCTTTTAGTGATAATGTGGGGTTTGGACCTGTGAACTCTGCCATCTCTAATGCATGCAATAGGGCAGTGGTCACTGACTCCTAGTGGAAATACTCCACTACCTTTATATTTATCAGGTGCATTCATTAGAATATAATATATCATCTTTAGTTACAGATTAGACCAGCATAACTTTCAGGAGTGATTTTGAAACATGCCTCCTTACAAAAGTGTTTCAGTCCAGCAATACACTGGTACTCAGGATGTCTGCTGTGAATCGCTCTCTTGAGGTCATGCTACAGCATGTCAATCAGATTGAGGTCAGGATGCTGACTGGACCACTCTAGAAGGCATATTTTCTCCTGTTGAAGCCATTCTGTTAACAATTTACTTTATTTTTTTGTGGTTGTTGTCCTGTTGCATCATCCAACTTCTGTTGAGATTCAATTGGCAGACAGGTGGCCCTTCCCTTCTCAATCAAAGTCTTGATATACTTGGGAATTCATTATTCTGTTGATGATAGCAAGCTCTCCAGACCCTGAAGAAGCAAAGCAGCCCCAAACCATGATATCCCCTTACTAATATGATTATTCTGCAGCTAAAAGGATCTTGGTTGAAATAATGATTCAGGTGTCAGGCAAAAGGTTGATCATAGGATGTTTAATAAAGTACTTCTCGTCCCGGGAACAGGGAGATCTCAGCAACAAGGCATCAAAGACTGTTTCGGATAGAGCCCCGAATATCAATTTTAGCTGGCTTGTTATTGACATGCCTTCATGAAGACCCTTATCTCTTCAGACCCGTGACTATCTCAAATGAGAAGATCAGCAGGTCACCTTAACCATTACTTCATATTCTGGAATCTTATCTTAACAAATGGCCTTGGCCAGTTGTTGTTCCCAAATAGCTCAGTAACCCTTATCTGTTATCCTGTCCTGTTAGTAGCCGAAAATCTGAATGGCATCAAACATGTATTAGATCTGTGATGGTAATACAGTCTAATATATAAAAGATAATAGAGTTATTAGTCAAGCTTATTCTGATGTATATAATAAAAGAGAACAGCCATTCTGTCACAGTCAGCTGTTGTACAGTGACCCAGCTGCCCCTCCATCAGCGGGGAAAACCCATACAATCTCTACAATAACAAGATCCACCCAGAGTCTTTTGCAAGGCCATTGAGCAGCCTTGAATCTCTCCCTCCCACAGAGAGGAAAAAACCCTTCGATTATAATTCCTTGTTGTTACTATGGCGTTAATGTATGGAGACAAAAGTAACTAATACTCAAGTACTTTTTTGACCAAGTACTCTTTTACTTCTATTTGAGTAATTTTTCAGGTGTTACCTTTACTTGTGTACCGATTTTCAGTACTTTACCCAACCATGTCTGTTAGGCTAGGGGTAACATTCCTTTTCCAACCTGCACTGTGAATGTTTAAACTATGCATTAAATATAAACCAAAAAATGTACAATGATTTGTGTTATGACATTAAGCATTCTGTGTTTTTCTATTATATATATTTTCTGATAAAATTTGATGAAAAATAAATTTTTCTGACAAATGTATGCAGAAATTCAATTAAAGCTGCACTATGTAACTTTCCATTAATTAGTCCTGTCGGCACAAATTTTACTTAGTTTTAGTTTTTCAGTGCTCAAAACCTTGTGGCAACAGTTTGGGGAAGGCCCCTTCCTGTTCCAACATGACTGTACCTCTGTGCACAAAGCCAGGTCCGTAAAGACACGGTTCGACGAGTTGGACAACAATGCAGCAACGCAACAGACTGAATAAAAAGCCTTGTAGCCTAGCAGGGACGTTCGCTTTAGCTCTGCAAGCATTTCGGGTACAACTTGCACAGCTTGGATGCTGTGAATGAAACATGCGCAGTGAAATCCAGCGCTTCGTTTTAAAAGAGACCTTCGTTCATTTTGCTAATTTCGCATGCAGGATAGTTATGAAATGCAGCAGTAGTTCCAATAATTATGCATGTAAAGAAAATACATGTTTATAAGGTAACTTAGTTTTCTAACATAAATTCCTTGTTTGACTTCTCAGAAACTTTACTGGATCAAAGCCCCCTCCCGGTGTAGAGGAACTTAAGTGGCCTGCAAATAGCCCTGACCTCAACCTATTGAACACATTTGGGATGATAGCTAGCCAGGCCTTCTCATCCAACATCAGTGCCTGACCTTACAAATGTTCTTTTCGCTGAATGGGCACAAATTCCCACAGACACACTCACCCAGAGAACCTGCACCACAGACAATCATATGGATCTTCAGAGGGTGGGGAGTCGGTAACATCGCGAGCACACTACCTGTCTTCAGGACAGTTAGTCCACACAGCACCATAGAAATTAAACTAAGGTAGCATCTAGCAGATGGTTCAGGAGAACCATAATATAGACAGAGACGGTAAAAGCTTCTACCCCCAGGCCATCAGAATGTTAAACTAAACTTTTACATCAGATGTGCACTCCGATCTGACCAGGGAAGCTTTTACACAAACCCACAAAACACGCAAACACACACAAAACACACACGCACACTACAGCTCATTCACACACACTCAATTGCACATACTGTACAGTAGATTCACATACTCTTCAGAGAATCACACACTCACCCACACTATGCTATCCAGTGTTAATTATAACTGCTCCTGAACTCTGATCGCTTTCCAATTATTTACTTGTTTTTTGCACAGTGCTGCTTGGACCACATCCATTTGGATTATGGATGTAATGTTTTTTTCAACACCCCTGATGTTTGCTATTGTTATAGTCATTTCATTTAAGGAACAGCATGGATTAGAGGGACTAGGCACAATCATTTTGTTAACCTACGACATTTGCTATTATCTGTACGAATCTAACAAAATTGCGTCTGGGGAAAAAGAAGATTAACGGGATTGTGGGACATGTAGTTTGCAGAAGACATGGTGAAATGTAGTATTTTATTTTTCCCTGAAATTGCAGCTATACAGAATTTGATTTCCACCAATGAAACATAATCCTTGTGTAGTTTTGCAACAGGTAGTATTAAATCAAGTCCTGAAACAGCACCCTGAAAAATAATTAGGCAAAAAATGCCACCATGTTAGCACCAAGGATTTTGGCAAATCATCATTTTTTTTCTGTTGATGCGGGGGCGGGTATGGCAACGTCATCCACATGGATAACAAACAGCGCTCAGCCATTAGTGAAGATGACGGTCGTATTAGAAATTGATAGGAACGTCACCGCGGATGTCATGTTTGCTTTAGTTACAGACAGAAACATAATCCTGGACCACTGGATGGTGAAGTAGCGACTCAGGCGCTGAGGAGGCATATTGACCTTGAATCAGATGCCATTGCTCTTTGTCACACGACGGCTACTCATCCAGCTGCTGTCAATAGATTGCAGCCCTGTGGCAGAATAATTGAGCTGACCGTATTGATTATCCGGGGTGTGCGGAGGGGTGGGATAGTTAAAGATAGTTCCCCCTGCAGGAGGCCACGCCCACATCCGCGATGTTGGCCCCCTCAGAAGGGACCCTGGGAGCAGTAGAGCATTTCAACCCTTCAGCAGCTGGTACATAACAGACTGTGTTTTGTTTCTGGCAGGGCGCAGCCATCGATTGGGTCTTGACAAAACCTCGGCCCCGTCGCTGACCTTTGAGAGGTGTGTGGGTGTGAAGGCTTCGTGGGCGGACCTGGGCTGAAACCGCCGACGGACAGTTGACGTCGGGGACGAGCCGTCTGTCCATCCTGTCTGGCGGGTAAGGTTCTGTAATTACGCCAGTGTCAGTCCAGTCCTCTCCACTGAGGACACTCCACAGTCAATGATGAGAGATTTCTTTTCTCTGCTTCTCTACCGTCTGAGGCGCCTTCCCTACAGTGATGTTGTACCTACCGCATGCTTCGATGTGCACTGACAAAAAATCACCAGCCTTGAAATATTGTTAATTTGGTGACCCTGAACAGTATTTGTCTCAACTGTAGCCAACTAAAACCAGTGGAGCTGAACATGGTTAGGGTCTTCTGACACCAAGGAATGCCACCAGAGTCTGGGTTAGAGAGAGAGATAGTATGAAGGGGACCTGACAGGAGGTGCCATTTCAGCATGGCTGTCATAATTAGCCCTGGCCCATGCAGAGAGATCTTTAAAGGAACACTTCATCAAGAGTGACAAGAGCTGGAAGAACATCTGTTAGTGGAGCCACTGTAGCCCAGATGCCTCAGGAACGTACCCAGGACAGGCAGGGTGCGCTGTCTCATCATCTGTAGGCCTTCCAATGTTATAAGAACCACCTTCTGGCCTGCACATTGAAGAGTTTTCACTTTGATAAAATATTTATTTTTTTCCTTACCTTGTTTTAGTCTCTCCGACCTTTTTCATGAAATGGACCCAGAAGAAAATAAAACGATATGGCTGAACCGGTGAAACAAACATCTTGGCTGGTTAAGACTTGGCTGGTTATGACTAGTGAGTCATGTGGTAGTGCTCAAGGGCATAGGAACAAGTTTGATATTGGGGGGGCACACCATATATTTTGTCATCATAAATTGTTCTTGTTATTGGGGGGGACTACATTGCCTGACCGTAACATGCTTGCAAGGTAAGTGTTGTGGATTTGACTCCCACATGGGACGGCAGTAAAGAAATGTATGACTCCATACTGTGAGTCACTCCACATAGTAACATCTGCTAAATTATTTTCATTTAATGTTTTAATGTAATGACTGCTTGCAAATACCAGTACTTTGGTGCTTTAAGTGTACAAAGAATGTTTTATTATATAAATCTGAAACAGCGAAAGTGTGGTATGCTTTAAATGCCTGGATGTCAAATTATCTTTCATCTGCTGTAATTTGTTGCAAACTATTGAGAAAGATAATTATCATTTGAGACCCACACGCTGTGCCAAAATAAACAAATGTCAAAACTCAGCACCATTGAAAAAGACTACGATTTATTCCTCCGCCAGGGGAGCTCAGTATGTCTGTGTTGCAGTAGCTTTTAAATAGTAGGGAGGGACTTACAGCTAGCTTTTAGCCAATGCCTCACAGAGTCAATCCATTTAGCTTCAGTTTGGAATTAAGGTTTTACTTTACTTTAAAAATGAAGCAATGTCAAACCAAAATGTTGAGCACACACCAGAGATGTCTTTAAGTTACTTCAGACAAGTCTATGTCAAGTCTCAAGTCACAGCAGTCAAGTCCAAGTCATGTCTCAAGTCACTGCAGTCAAGTCCAAGTCAAGTCTTAAGTGTTAGTTTATCTTTGAGCGAACAGCTCTTTTTGTTCTGAAAATAATGTGCATTCTCCCGGTGGTTTTTACATTCAATGAGAATCCAAAAGGTAGCTGGTTATCAATGTTTCAGCTGCAGTCATTTGGCTAGTTAGCTAACACAACCTTATTCTACTAGCTAATTTGCTACATTAGCTAGATAATGTAACATTATGTAAGTTACCTGCTAAGTCTGACTAACCTCATTCAGTGTTCCTTCAAGTGGCGCAAGAAGTTCAATTTTGTGATAGCTACAACTCTGCCCCCTTCAATTTTAAAATCTTCATAGCCAAAGCTATTACAAATGGAACAGGAGCACTTCCAATTGCCATTTTGGCTGTTCACTTCCGGTTCACTTCTTCGAGGAGAACTGTCGCTAACATTAGCAGCACAGCACCCTGTATTCCACTGCTGGTTAGAGCAGGGTTGGGCCTGTTAGTCCCTGGATGGGAGACCAATGCTGCTGGAATTTGTGTTGGAGGGCTAGTAGGGGACACTCTTCCCTCTGGTCTAAATTTCATTCCCAATGCCCCAGGGTAGTGATGAGGACATCTGTCCTGTGTAGGGTGCAGTCTTTCGGATGAGATGTTAAATGCGTGTCCTGACTCTGTGGTCATTTAAAATCCCATGGCACTTTAGGGGTGTTAACGCTGGTGTCATGGCAAGATTCCCGAACAAGGCCTCACTTCAATCATGGCCACCTAATAATCCCACTCCTTCCTAGTTGGCATATATAACTACTAACCTCTCCACCTAATAGCTGATGTGTGGTGAGCGTTTTGGCACAAAATGGCTGCCATGCAAGTGCAGCCACTCCACTTGGGTGCTACACATTGGTGGTGGATGAGATGGGCTTTCCCCTTTACTGTGTAAAGCACTTTGGGTTCCTTGAAAAGTGCTATATAAGTTGAATTTATTATTATTATTTATTATAATAATTATTATTATTATTATTACCATTATGACTTTCAACTTTAATTGCTTCAGTTGTCAAACTCAGAGCCTGACAAGAACAGGGCATGAAAGCAGGTTTCTTTCCTTAGTTTGAACTATTCTATATTTACTGTCCAAGGCACAAGTCCAATGACTACAAGTCCAAGTCAAGTCTCAAGTCTTTTGAACAGATCAAGTCACAAGTCAATTTATTGGTGACTTAAGTACAACTTCAAGTCAAGTCAGTGACTTGAGTCTCCATCTCTGACACACAAACTTCCACACTACGAGTCTCCAACTCTGACACACAAACTTCCACACTACGAGTCTCCAACTCTGACACACAAACTTCCACACTACGAGTCTCCAACTCTGACACACAAACTTCCACACTACG
>JACXGM010010835.1:10643-25868 GCA_016801145.1 Umbra pygmaea | reverse complement strand
TTAGTAATCAGTATGTGTTTGTATTTAGTCATGGTGTTCTCCCCTTGTCTCTTGTCGATCAATGTCTCCCTGTACGCGTTCCTGTTCGTGCCTTATATATTTACTTGTAAAGCCCCACGCGGCAGTATTCTTTTGTTTTGGAATAAAGTATATTGGATTATTGAACCTTCGCGCCTGTCTCTCAACATTGAACGTGACAAACGTTAGCTGACACTTGTCAGGGTTTGACTTTGGTTTTGGGAAGGGAAAAAACGCACACACCCCTTCAATCTCTCTGGGAAACACGTATCTGTGTTAGACATGCCCCAGGCACAACGTTTAACCATATTTTTTTATAAAAGTACGATGGTAATAGCCTGCCGAGACCAGATTGTGATTGGTCAATTTACATTCTAGGGTGTGGCTTAGCCAAAGGCGAATTGTTGTTAAATTACAGTAAAACTAAATGTATGCTCTTCAACCTGTCACACTTCCTAACAAGCATCACCACTCTGGACGGTTCTGAGCTAGAATATATTGACAATTACAAATACCTAGGGGTCTGGATCGACTCCTCACTCTCCTTCCAGACCCACTTTAACCATCTCCAATCCAAAATTCAATCTAGGATTGGCTTCCAATTCCATAATAAGGCCTCCTTCACTCTTCCTGCCAAACGTACCCTACTGAAAATGAATGGACTTCGGTGATGTCATCTACAGAACTGCCTCAAACGCCCTCTTTAGGAAATTCCATGTAGTATACCCCAGCACCATCTGTTTTGTTACCAACGCCCAATATAACACCGATCATTGGAACCTCTATGAACTAGTTAGATGGCCCTCTTTACACACCCAGTGCTTAACTCACTGGTGTCAACTTATATACAAGATCTTACTAAGTAAAACCCCACCTTACCTAAGATCATTAATCTCCAGAGCACTCTCAACTTGCGCTCAAGCAATTACAGTACGTCTCTCTGGTTGCCAATAAAGACGGCCTCTCCTTCCAATTCTCTGCTGCTAATGACTAGAATGAACTACAGAAATCCCTGAAACTGAAGTCCACCGTCCCACTCACTACCTTTATAGTATTACTTTCAGATCTACTGTCCGACCAGTGTACGTGTTGCCTCTACTGCCTTTTTGCCCATTTATGCCCTAGTACTTTCATCAAACCCTTAACGCATCATGTACATATTCACCCGCACTGCTGTCTTTGTTTAATTTGCACATTACTGTTTTGTTAGCCATACTCATTATGTTAACTACTGTGGCAAGGTTAAGGTGTCAGCGCCGAGTGCAGAACAAACCGTCAGCACCTTGGAGAGCGCCCATGGGCAGAGAGCGCACCAGACACCAGAGACAGAGGAAAAGGAGAGAGGCCGGGATAGTCGAGGAAATACGACAAGCAGACACCTACGAGGGAACACCTGGGACTATTCTGCCTATTGAAAAAGAAGTGAAAAATGGGAGAGAAAGGGTGCTCGAGAGAGAGAGGAGCCGAGAGGAGGAACGTGCTGTTAATCCATATGTGGCTTAATGAAAGTGTCTGTTTGTGTTCTCTTTTTGCATGGCCCGGGTGTGTGCAAGATGGAGGAGAACCAAATTAAAGGGAAACCCCATACTACCAAAAACGCCGAGGACAACGGGATAATGTTAGCTAATATTTAGTTTTGTTTGAACCTGCCAGATGGGCAAATTTTGTTTGGTAGTACAAATAAAGATCACCCCGGGTGTTAAGCAGTATAACGTATTGTATCTTCTCTCCACCCTGTCTAGTGTTATTGTTACACTGCCACTTTAAAACTAAACTACCTCTCTATCCTAACCCCTTTTTACACTGACTGTACTGTTTTTATACCAGCCTTCTACTCTGAATATCTGTACTTTGTGTGTCTATGTTGCCTTGCACCTGTCACGGTGAGGTGTGGTTGAAGGAGGGAGACCTAAGGCAATAGATGGTTGATGACAAAATGGATGGTGGTTTTATTGAACATTAATCCAGGAAAACAGTACATGAATAAACAGTTGCAGTTTCCACTGGAGCGAGTGCACAACGGGTATACTTATATAGCTTAACGTGCTCTTTCAGGGTCACAACACTGATAGCTAACACACAAATACAGATTGTATGCATTAACTTCCAAACTTCAATCACTTGTTGAAGCGAGTGCAGAACAGGTATACTTATATAGCTTAACGTGCTCTTTCAGTGGCACAGACGCTGATTGCTAACACACAAGTACAGAGCATACGCATTAACCTCCAAACTCTAGCAACTCACTTTTCTCAACTTACTTTTTACATGAAGATGCTCTCGGACAGCCCTCTCACATAGCGGAACATAAACCAACGACCGACACCGCTCTCTAGTTTGGCCAGCGTATATATACACATGAAGCTTAACTAACTAATAAAACACGGCTGAACTTAATCATCAATCAACAGATCTACAAGATACCAGCCTACCCTAAGCTAAATCCTACATCAACAATAGCAAACCTAGAGAGAGGTGGCACATACTTAAAGGGACAATTCACGTAATTCATAACAAGACTGGAAACACAAAACTAGAACAGAAAATACACAATACTGTAAAGGAGTCCAGTCTCAGTCCTGTTAACGCCAGCCCTCACTGGGGTGGGCATTACAGCACCTTGAGCCTTGGCTTGGCCAGGTTGCAATTGCAAATAAGAAGTTTATATATTAGAAATAAATAATATGATCTAACATATACTTCAATATATTACATACATTACCATAACATTGGAATTAGAATAAATGAAAATCTGTGAAGCTCTCCTTATTTTTTGTTATTCAACCCCAAAAGTAATTTAAAAATTGTAACTTTTGACTGATGGTGTGCTCACGTCTATGGTACTTAGTTGAGTTGTCACACATCGCTATATATTTTTAGCTCTGTATACATGTAGCTGCTACATGACATGTAATGTAAATCAGTACTAGATTGGACAATACCTGAACAGTTACCTAACCAAAATGGGTAAATCTGGTTTTGGGAACTGGTCAAACATGAGGTGCCAGTGCTGTACAAAGGTATTGGGTAATATAAAAAAAACATATAGGGCAGAGAATACCTGTCCCTCATATGTCATTTTTAAGTGGTTTTGTCAGCAAAGTGTAGTGCGTAGACATTAAATGCCTAATTATTCGATTTCAAAGAATGTATATGAACTATTTTGGCCGCCTAGACAGCAGGCAATTTTAAGAAGTTGGCTTTAGTCAGTTGGAATCCCCAGCTAGCAATCTCCCATACTCATGGGCAGACAAAAAGCCAGGCTCTCTGGCATGTTTGAGCTTTGTATTGCATGCTTGCTGATGAATATTTAAAAACCTTTATCCAGATTTTTGAAAAGATGCAGAGAAGCATAATTTTCTGAATACATTATTTATTCTAGATTTTTATTAAAGGAACACTCCAGACCCCTAAACAACTCAAAATCATTGTGCCGGTCATGTTTCCGACACGACCGCCACTAAACACCTTCTCAGCGCATTCGGTAATTCCCAACTCAGCCATCATAAGTGTCCGAAAATGCATATAGTGGCATCACTGCAACATTTTCAAAAATATGTACAGGCAGATTCGGTGGAGTCGTTCTGTTGATTTCCTGATCTTTATTTGTCCTGTTTTATTCTCCAATCGACTCAATTCAAATTTGTAGTTTTGAAAATGTTGCAGTGACGTTATTGTATGAATTTCCATACACTTACGGTGGCCGAGTTGGGAATTAACGTACGCACTGATAAGGTGTTTTTAATGACTGTCTTGTCTGAAACATGACCGGCAAAACAATTTTTGTCTGTTTAGGGTCTGTGCCTTTAAAAATACAAACTTTATATCAACAGTAATAGATTTCAATAGTTATACAATATTAAATATGTACAGTAGTCTGGTACTTTTACAATTAACAAAAAGCAAATATATAGACCTAAACATCCAATTTTCTTTTGGATGTGTAATATTTTGTTAAAATAGTAGAATCATTTTCATACCTCAGACATTTAATTCCCACTATTAAAGCAAGTGGTTTAGTTGCTTCAGTCTAAAGTTGTGTTCAAAGGTTTTAAGGGTGACACAAGTACTGGTCTCCACAAAGTTAGCTTTCTTTGACAACGACACTCAGAGTATGCAAACAGTCAATATTTGCAGTGTTGACTCTTCTTTTTCAAAACCTCTGATTGACAAAATTTCTCAATGGGATTAAGATCTGGGGAGTGTCATGGCCCGGACCCAAAATGTTGATGTTTTTTGTTCCCCGAGCCACTTAGTTATGACTTTTGCCTTATGGCAAGTTGCTCCATCATGATGGAAAAGCTTGGTCATCAGCAAAATGTTCATGGATGGTTGGGAGAAATTGCTCTTGATGGCAGCATGTCCTTTTGTGGCACGGCTGAAATGCAGTGTAAATGTTTTGGGGGGATTAAGTTCATTTTTTTCATGGTAAAGAGGGACTTTGCAATTAATTGCAATAGGCCTTTTTCACACTTCTGCATTCCTAGCATTGGAAGGTGTCATAGATGGGTAAACTTACTTCAATTGCGCTACTAGCATTATACGCTCCTATTGTGTACACTGGGGTAAAGTATAATGCAGGATATCAAGGGCAAAAGTGAATGTAGTGTGCTTCTGTGTTGTTAGAAATAAAGAAAGTCCCTAATTGTCATCCCACAATTTCCCATCAGAAAAAATACCAAAAGAAATGAATGTATAAAAGCTGTTAAACGTGACGAAGGCAACACATTTAAAATCATGTGCGGGTCTACATTTGTCTGTGGGCAACATTTAAACCGTGATGACTTGGGTTTCCAGCTGAGTAGTGTTAATGAAGCACTTACAACTGTAGATTTACCTTCCTGGTGTCATTGAATTCATTTATGATCACCGACATAGAACTCTGTACTTTGAAGTGCAAGGGCTGGACATGGATTCAGTGTCAGAGATATAGAGCATCACCAACCTGCTAGCTTCTGTGTTACAGCTAATAATGCTAATATAATTTAAACAGCTGCTGAAAACGGCTACCCTACTCCTCCAGGTAAATGCTATATTTTCATTCAGCTGATAATGATAGTAACGTGTTTTTTATGATGGTAACTCTTTATTTCAATAGTCTGTAATGCATCTACAGATTGACTATCAGTAACACGTAAATGAACTAAGACTAAACTTAAACCTCATAACTTGTAGCCCTTCTCTGTTTTTTTATTTATTGTCGACTTTACGTCTATAATTCGTTACACATAGCCCAAAAAGATGTTTGGCAACATTAAAGAGGTGAAAAATAAATTTGTTCTACTTCCATTTCCGATGCTATTACTACAGACCGGAACTCAGTTTACCCAGTTCCAACAATAGAACGTTTTCTGTGAAAAAGGCCATTTCATTTGATCACTCGTCACGACATTCTGGAGTATACAGTATGCAAAGTGCCATCATCAACACTGCAAACTTTGAGGAGGCCAATATTTGTGTTATTCTCAAAACTTTTGACCACGACTGTAAACTGGATGTCATTAAAAAGTGTATGATACCACAATCAAACGTCAGAAACACCTCTCCATTTCATGAGACATATCAGTATTTCTATTTAATTGTGACAAATACTAATTCCATCTGAAATGACAACTTTGAATGTTTGTTGCTCCATTCTTATATGCATTCATATACCTATCATACTTATTCCAAATAGACTAAATGCTTGATAGCTACGAATTGGAATTTCTAACATATCAATATATAGCCTACCGTAAGAACGTAGAATATTATATTAAATTGAGGATGACCGATTTACGTTTGCTATGTTACGTATACCTTTTAGTCCAGGCAAACACCGTGGCTTTGAATGTGAGATCTCCACGTCGCCATGGAGATGGAGGGAGCTCTTTATCCGGAATGGAATAGGTATCGGTTCATTAGCGACAGCGCTTCAACGAGCCGAACCAATGCATTTGCTTAGTCCACAAACGTTCTGTGGTGTTCATCGCGAATTAAATGACAAATGATTCTGGTTGTTTGAGATTCAAAAAAATAATTGCATTCAAGAACATCAAAAAATTATAACCATCTGTCTGGAAGAACGACACAATTTAATGGGAAATACAACTATCAAATAACTGTTCATTTATTTATAGCTACTAAACTAAAAGTGTTATAAATGTTGGCATTGCCAATGCAATACATAAAAGTAGACATGAAGGAAAATAAAGGTGTTCTGGAACATAGGCCGGGGTTAGCACATAGGAATATCGCACTTTTCAGACGTTAATCGATTTGTGTTAATAATGTCTGACGAATTAAAATATAGGCTAAGGGTAAAAGCCTATGTGGAAAACCTGATGTAGTTTATAAGGTTCCCCTGTGCCTATTTTACGTCCCACAAGTATGTTATTACGATCGGTCGTGATTTCAAATTCGACTGTTGCATTTAAAAAAATAGCAGCAGGTAAAGATTTAAATCCATGTAATGTGTTATGAGTAGATACTTTCGTGAACTTGGAAAAAATGGGATATAAAGGGACAGTGCGATATTAGGTTAAGAATATCATCCACTCCCCCACTTATCTATCATTCCTCAGTCACCACAAAGCCAGTGTATCGTCCAGAGGAAAAAGACGGCAGTTTACATATCCTACCTTAACAGACGCCGCTCTTATTCGTTCATTCTGTTTAACAAAACGTGCCCGGATTCCGGATGGTTGTCGTTTAAAATAGGGGCGACGAATATGATTGGTAATTTCACCTTTCCCCCACATCTCGTTGAAAATCCATCTCCTGTCATTCTGTCATGTTCCCTGCTTTTGAGCTCGACCAAGTAAGGAGAGAGAGCATGGGCAAGTGGACGTGTGTTTGAGTGAGCGAAAGAGTAGGCTGTTTGTGTGAAAAGATAGAGAAGGGGGAAGAGAGAGACAGAGAGGCAGAAAGAGAAACGGGAGTGGGGAGGGGAGGTTGTGTATAGACATACTGCATTGAGGAAATCATCTGGCATCCCACCCGGGAGGTAAAACAAGTAGCCTACAAAATCTGACAAGGGGACTTCATCAATAAGTCATTCAAACAGTAAAGATAATTTCATACTACTGTACGTTGGTGTGGCAGACAAGGCGACAAGACATAGAATGCCCACAAACCTGAAAACACTGCCACATACTGGATATTTAAAGGCAAAATCATTATTATCTGGTATGATAGTATAGCTACTGTCTATGGTAGTGTACAGTAGCTTGTCGCTTATTCTCCCTCTCGTCACAAAGCAGTTTAGAGGTAAATTCAGACAGGTGTCTGTAAGAATGATTCTTGAATATTCACAGAAATGCTACTTTATTAATTCTAATACGGTCAGAATATAGCGCTGTATTTTGTTCAATATTACACACAATCAGCATGTTCTCTGCCTGGCAGAAACAAAATAATTAGCTAAAATCCCAGATTATTTTTTTTCTAATTTTATCTTTAGATACAATGTATTTACTTGATGAAAAGCAGGAATTGGCCAGTAGTATTGTATTTTATTTTAAGGTTCAGCTACTGCAATTCAGTTAGAGTATAATAAATGTTACTGTAATCTCATTTACAGTACCAAGTCAGTTACTGTAATGTAATGCACAGTACCATGTCTCTTAATGTAATGTGATTTATGGTACTAAATCTTATATTGTATTCTGACTTTAATATATAGCTCCCAATTGTAAGGGCTCAAATGTAATTTGACAAATTAACATAATTATGTATTAAATTATGAATGTTAATACTTGGTTGCAAATCGTTTGCAGTCAATGACTGGAACCCATAGACCTCCCCAGATGCTGAGTTTCTTCACTGGAGATGCTCTGCCAAGCTTTTACCGCAGCTGTGTCTTTAGTTCTTGCTTGTTCTTAGGCATTTTGCCTTCAGCAAGTAAAATGCATGCTCAATTGGATTTATGTCTGGTGATTGAATTGGCCATTTCAGAACATTCCTTTTCTTTCCCTTCAAAAACTCTTGGGTGGCGTTCGCAGCATGCATTGTCCATCTGCACTGTGAAGTTATGCAGTATTTGGCTGAATTTGAGCAGATATGAATGCCCTAAATACTGTACTTATGAATTTGTCCTGCTGCTTTTGTCAGCAGTCACATCATCAATAAAAACAAGGGAACCTGTTCCATTGGCTGCCATAACACTACCTCCACCATGCTTCACAGATGTGGTTGTATGTTTCCAACAGCCCAAAATCGCATTGAATTACGTTCTGAGGGAACTATTTAGCAAAATTGAAATATTTGAAATATGAATGTAAGAGAGGGTCTAAATTTAAAAATCACATGACATAAAATATGAACATATGAAGATCTTGATGTACAGTAGCATGTAAATAGTGTCGTTTTTGGTAGGATGGGCATATAGATCGAGAATGGTCCAACTGCAGCCTTTAGCCGGTCACACCACGCCCACAGGGAATTACGTCACTCATGCCACGCCCCCTGTGGCCGCTCTTGCCACACCCCCGGTGGCCACTTTCACCACTTCCGACTTTCAGACAATAAGGTACAGCTTCATTTTTCCAGTGATGTTGGCAACGACTACCGGGAAGTACCAGGTATGCTACTGATAATAGAGTTATTTAGCCTGTTATGGCTTGTTAAATTTTTTATTACTCTCTACAGCTATTGATGTCAGGTTGATGATAGCTTATAGTTAACAGGGTGGGTTTTACAGCTCAAAGGCAATTTTTTACGCGGCAAAAGTATACTAACATTAGCTTAGCCTGTCAGAGGGTGTGTGTGTGTGTTTGAGTGAGGTACTTCGAATGATGATATTTTTTATTAAATAAAAAATTACAGAGTTTCAAAAACACTACTTTAATGTAATTTGAGTTATTGAGAATTGGCTACATTTGAAAGTTAAAGCTCCTTTTATAACATTGTGTTGCATATACAGTATAATGTCTTCCTCTTATCTTCAGTCTGTTTTGCCAAAGCACAATGAGCCTCAGTTGGTACCCACCTGTGATTCACAGTACAGGTGTCCTCTTTGTGTAAAGAAGGGAGACTTCTGTAAGCTGGTCCCTGATTTACAGGGATTTACAGAATGCAATTAAACATGCAGGTGTTTTCTTTGGAAAACATACAATGTGATATTAAATATATCATGTTTTATTGAAAGAACTGACCACAAATATATTTTGGTATCGCCTCATGACTGTGGTGAAAAATGAATGAAAGTTAAGACCTACACGTACAACAAAATGCAGTGGCACAATAGAAGATGTAAAGTTAATAAATGTATTTAAATTGAAAAAAGCAACATGGAGAAATATTAACCTGTACATACTACTACAGGCATTACAAAATCGGAATATACCTGTAACTTTGTGTTTATAACTCCAAGCTAAGCAGATTGACATCATTGAGACTAAAAAGGCACAAACACGAGTGAGTGGAGTTTCTGGCACCCATGGAACAAACACAGCTGCTGACACCCACCTTTTGTGTCCTCCAATAAGCTGGGACTTTGCTGTGACCCTAGAGACACCCTGAGCTCTTCCTTCTGATCTGCAGACACTGTTGGCCACAAGCTCACCTGGATGGACAAATCAATCCAAGACTTTTGGAATTATTGTCAGTAAACAATACTTGAAATACTACCACACTATTTCCAATTAAAATGAAGGCCAGATTGTTGAGTATTTGTTATATTGTCATGTCTTTTGGCTTACTGATCTTAACCAAGGCATTGTCCCCTGTTTCTTCCCCATTGCCAATTAATCCTGTTATTTCCTTCCTCCTGTCACCAATATCTTCTTCATCCTCTTCTTCCTCTACATCTGACCCCACATCGTTAAAACAAAGTTTAATGCAAAAATCTCCAAGCATCTAATGCAGGGGTAAGAGGGATTGAAATTATACTACGGATATTGATTTAAAAGAAAATATTTAATTAAAAAGCTAATCAATACAATATCAACTGATGTTTGTTTTTTGAATGACATTCTATAGTTCCACACGGAACTATAGAAAACTGGCTTTTATTTAGAAAAATAAAATTAGAAATACAATTTTTGAAAAGAACTTTAGAAAACTGGCTTTTATTTTGAAGGCGAAGAAAACAAGGGGCGTGGTGTGAGCGGCCACCAAGGGCCTATAGAAAACAGGCTTTCATTTTGAAGGCGAAGAAAACAAGGGGCGTGGCATGAGCGGAGGGCTTGGGGGGGCTTGGCATGAGCGGCTACAGGCCGCAACTTATACATATTGTATAAATCTGTAACTTTCATCCCGGAGTTTGAAAGTTTAAATCCAGATGGAAGCTTTGTGTGTGTTTTGTTCTCCATTCCAGCGTGTTGCACATTTTTGTAATGTTAATCCTAACCCTAACCTTAACCTCAGTAACCACATGGCAAACCTTAACCGTGTACATTAGATTATAATTTTGAACTCTATGGGTTGTATGGAATGTGTGGAATGTGTGTAATGTTCTCGCATGAACCCGCAAAATGAAACGTGCTGGTGCAACGTAATAGAACAACGTAAATAGCCTAATAACAAAACGTGCAACTGAAACGTAAAAATATTTATATAACCCTAAATATTTGTTTTCTCTCCTCTCGTTTGTTCTTGTCCAATTTTTCCCACTAACCCTGCAACGTCGAGAGCTCTTCACTCCCTTTCGACAGATGCAGGATGGTGAAGGCCGCTCATATGGCTCATCCAACGACATCGCCTAGTCGGCCAATTCTGAACTGTGTTAAAATATATTATAAGATTATAAGAACTGTATTATAGAATTACTCCTCGACAAAAGTCAGAAAGCTGTTCTACGTTGCTGAGTTTAATAATGGGTTCTGTCAAAAGTCATTAGTAGGGCAGGAGTCAGAAGCAGGTACACGTTTACAATAATGTGTTTAATGAATTAAACCAAGACAGAAACCCAGAACTTGGGAATAGCATCGAGGGAACATTAATCCCTAAAATAACAAACAAAGCCTAGTGAGGCGAAATACTTAGGCAGTGCCAAACAGGACACTGAGGTATTTTAAGTAGTAAACAGCAACATATCAGTAGACAATGACGAACACCAGATCTAACTACACAGAAATATTTATAGGAGAGCTGATGGGCTGAGTGGGTCCAGGTGAGCAGAGCTAATCAGAGAGGCAAGGTAGTACTGGAGCATTGATGTCAGAAGGCCGTGGACGTCGACCTTCTGGGCCACTGCATGCCAGCAGGCTGGGATGTTGTTACAGGTTCTTCCAAAACTGCCATTTAGTAACAGAACTGCAAGTAATGAAGCTATACAGTGCATCATCACTGTTCCTGTCAGAAACACAATTTTCATAATGATCCATCAAATTTTAGGTAAAACCCAGTATATAAAACTTTTCAACACTGTGTCCATGTATGTACTTTCAGTAATATAGCCTATTAGGTATACCATCTTTATAAGACCATGTGTAAAACCTCCTCACATCAAAAACCATTTTGCATATCTCATCAATTATGGCCGTATTATCTGTCCTGGCATGTAGACATTTAGACTATATAGTTTTAAGGGCTAACTTCGGGCAAAGACAAAAAATTAATACATTTAAACTGTACTGTATACAATACATGATTAAAGCACAATCATAGAACATGATGCTTGGAAGTTGTGCACATGGGATTTGCCTCCAATCGGGAAAATGGGATTTGATTTCATCCACCAATTTGAAACCTGTAAACAAGATATTTGTTGCTATTAAAAAAGCATTTTACAGCAAATTAGATGGTAAACTTTCCCTGTAATATTCAAAATGTTTTCGCACATCAACACCAATTGAGCAACATTGTGTGAATTCAATAACAACCAAGAAATGACCTGATTCTTACATCTGCTCCAGCTCACTACATCAAGATTTGCAATGCCTGGCTTGGGTAATACTTTGAAACACCATGACATCATGATATATTACGCAATTCTCTGAAATGACACTATAATGCTGCATCTCAAACACTTGAAAGACCAGGCACCCTTCCCGTCCCATTGAAGCAAGGGAGTAGGCAGGAGGCATGTGCGTAAATCCACGGTGGGAGAAATTTTATGAACTAAATACAGGCAAAACGAAAACAGTTCCAAAATAAACACTTCAAACAACAGAAAAAAGCCTATTTCCATTGTCTATGGAAAACGTCTACTAAACAAAACTGACTCTTTCAAAAAGTGCTTAAATTTCTTTTTGACACGATTGGAATCTGGTGTGTAGAGTTAAAGAACACAACTAGGCAATCCATTCGATGACAGATGGGAAGTGATCAACAGTCTGTGAAGTGCAAACGACCAAGAACAATGTCGGTGGGAAATACGGTAGAAACTATCCTCTGCCACAGATAGCAACTGTGACACTTCCTAACAATAGTGAAATTTTTCACTCACTGTCACGTTGAGGTTGTGTAGAATGGAGAGAGGGAGACCGAAGCAGATGGATGGTGGATGAAATAGACGGTTCTTTAATGTAAACAATCCGGGAAACAGAATATAATGAAGTTGCAGGCGAACAGTTGAGTGGACAACGGATATGCTTTTATAGCTTACCATGCTCTCACAGTGGCGTAGACACTGACAGCTAACATACAAGTAACGCATACACTTCCTAACTCCAACAAAACTCTTTTCATAACTTACAAAAAAATGTTGCTCTCAGACAGCCTTCCCACACAGTGACAATATAATAATGACTTGCACCCCTCTCTGTTTCTACTGAAAGGAGACCAGCTGTAAGCAATTACTAATTAGACCGGTCTTTCAATCAACCCAAATAGGTAACAATAGAACAGGGAGTGGCGCACTTAATAATCATCCCCTACTCGATCACGGCTGAACATAATCATCAATCAGATCTACAAGATACCAGCCTAACCTAACCTAAACCCTATCCTAGCAATGGCCAAACCAGAGAGAGGTGTCACATACCTTAAAGGGACATAACACAACTACTTACTCAATGTAATGCACTAAATGAAAGACAACACAATCTAAACAGAAAAAACACAATGTATTGAAAGAGTCAATTTCTCAGTCTGATGTTAAATGATGTTTAAATGTTAGAAGCAATACCTTAAAGTGGATGCTTGATGCCACAGGTAGCCTGTGAAGGTCATGAAGTAAAGGAGTAACATTAGTGAAATAACTGTTAGTTTAGATTCTTTCAGTTGGGAAATGCTACATTTTAAAGAGATTTTGAGTTGTTCTGACTCTGATGGGTTATGTCAACCTCTTGTACCCAAAAAGTCCTATTTCACTAACGTGGTATAGAAAGAAGTAAAGACAAAAAAAGTAATTTCCTGGATAAGCAGATACCAATCTGTATGCAGCTAAGACTACAGATGATGACCTGATATTTGAACTTCTCAAATACCGGATGAGGCGGAGGACAGAGACCTGTTGCTGGAGGAACTCACTCGGGCTATGCAAATCTTAAATACGAGTAAGACACCAGGTCTCGATGGGCTCCCTGCTGACTTCTATAAAACATTCTGAAAACATCTAAAAGTCAGTCTGGGGGCGGTCTACAACAGTATATACAAGAAGGCTGGGCTGGCCCCCTCAATGAGGGAAAGTGCAATTACACTCCTGTATAATGTCACATCAGACAATATAATTTTGGAAAAAACCTTAATGTTTCGCTTGCAAAGGTCACTCCTGCAGGCCGTTGGATCCAACCAGACCTCCATTTGGCACAGCACATTCAACACATTCTATTTTTCCATGAGAATTAGACAACTGGGGCTCTACACCCTAGACCATAGGACCCCTTACTCCTGGGACCCCCCAACACACTACAAAGCCTTGAAAAAAGTAATTACTTCTCAACAGTTACACAACAATACAAGTCAAGACTGGTCATTTAAGGCACTGAGGAAATTTATTACAGATAGGGATACAGTTACAGCAATTCCATCACTAACAACCAAACAATATACAACAACCTATAATAACATATCCTCACCCACACTAATGAACAAACATATAGACATAGCGTGGGTGGCTGCTATACACTGCCTTTTCACCCAGCAGTTCATGTACAACAGGGGTATAGCCAGAACCGACCAATGCCGTCATGGCTGTAGAGTGACAGAAACAGAAGAACACGCCGGTGCAGGGTGCAGGGTGCCGGTGCAGGGTGTCAAAAACAATCTGGCTCATGGTTTCTGCTCTCATCACCAGGTTAACCGGCACGGCTGCGATGACCCTCCAGGGCATCCTCTTTGGACAACTAGCGGGACTCCGATCACCCCAGGAGAGCAACGCCTGGAGGGTTTTCAATGCCACCAAGAAGTCAACTAGTGTGGACTTCACCGGAGAACGGGAAATAAACAGAGGTATGTGCACTGGCTGATTTATCACAACTTTCTTGCATTTCTTTCACATCTACAGTCAGATTCGCTGTGTTCACTTTGAAGGAATCACTGCACATGGCTATGCACTTGTAATCACATTTCGAACATGTTAAGAGGCTAAAAGGATGTTTAAACTTGCCCCATATCAGCATAACGGGTGTAAAATGGAGCAGGAGGACAACATGGTGTAGGGAACACAGCTTGTTTGAGTTTGTCTCACTACTGACAGCACTACAAATTTCCAAACAACACAGCTGAATCGCTCGGAATTCTCCTTTAAATACCAGTACGGTAGATCTGTGAGATATCTGAATGTGTGCATGTTTTATTTTTTTCATTTATTTGATTCCCAGTACTGGAAAAATTCTGACTCGAGTCGCACTTAAGTCGCACACACAGTGACTTCAGACTTGAATTGAGACTCGTCCTCAAAAGACTTCAGACTCGACTCGGACTCGAGATGCGGGACTCGTGAACAATATTTATTTTTATGGTGCATTATCCTGCTGGAAGTAGCCATCAGAGGATGGGTACATGGTGGCCATAAAGGGATGGACATGGTCAAAAAACAATGCTCAGGTAGGCCGTGACATTTAAACAATGCCCAATTGGCACTAAGGGGCCTAAAGTGTGCCAAGAAAACATCCCCCAAACCATTACACCACCACCACCATCCTGCACAGTGGTAACAAGGCATGATGGATCCATGTTCTCATTCTGTTTACGCCAAATTCTGACTCTACCATCTGAATGTCTCAACAGAAATCGAGACTCATCAGACCAGGCAACATTTTTCCAGTCTTCAACTGTCCAATTTTGGTGTGCTCTTGCAAATTGTAGCCTCTTTTTCCTATTTGTAGTGGAGATGAGTGG
>JACXGM010010835.1:0-10543 GCA_016801145.1 Umbra pygmaea | reverse complement strand
TTAGCCCATCTGCCTCAAGGTTGTGCATGTTGTGGCTTCACAAAGGCTTTGCTGCATACCTCGATTGTAACGAGTGGTTATTTCAGTCAAAGTTGCCCTTCTATCAGCTTGAAGCAGTCGGCTCATTCTCCTCTGACCTCTAGCATCAACAAGGCATTTTTGCCCACAGGACTCCCAAATACTGGATGTTTTTCCCTTTTCCCACCATTCTTTGTAAACCCTAGAAATGGTTGTGTGTGAAAATCCCAGTAACTGAGCAGATTGTGAAATATTCAGACCAGCCCGTCTGGCACCAACAACCATGCCAAATGCAACCATGCAAAATTGCTTAAATCACCTTTCTTTCCCATTCTGACATTCAGTTTGGAGTTCAGGAGATTGTCTTGATCAAGACCACACCCCTAAATGCATTGAAGCAACTGCCATGTGATTGGTTGAGTAGATCATTGCATAAAGGAGAAATTGAACAGGTGTTCCTAATAATCATTTAGGTGAGTGTATAGCCTAATAACAAAACATGCAGCTGAAACGTAAAAAAAACCTAAATATGTTGGCATACAATGTAATTCATGTTTTCAAAATAATTTCCTGAGAATGTAATTTGGGAGAACTTCTGAGATGTACGGTTGTATCTTTCACTTATAATAGCTTCGTCATGGGCCAATATTGCACTTTGCTCACTGGGAACAAATCATAGTTTTCTGGGGATTTGACATCGTAATGTCGTATTTAATATACATAAATAACCTGTCACCTGTCACCATACAGAACTGATATACTCTCCATAGACATAGGTAAATAGCCCAGAAATGAACCCCTACCCTCCTTCAGAGTTAATCCATAGGCTCATGTTGCAATGACGTCATTCCTTACGCAGAAGCATCTCCAAGAGCAATCAGTGCAGGTGAAATTGACTCTGGCTTCTGACTTCAGGCAACAGATTCAGTCTAGTATCTATTTCAGTTAATGTGTGGTTCTTGGAGAGAGAAATTAGAAAGCTGGTTCAAGGATGCTGGCTCAAGCCTTAAGTGTTGGGCCTACAAAATAGTCCTAATAAAAAACACTGAGGAAGATGGGAATATATAGGAGGATGTGCGGTTACGAAGCTTAATGACTTTGACAACTCAGGAAGCCAAGACATGTTCACTTTATTAAATTAATTTGTTCCTCATCATTTGTATTTGGAAATGTCCTACTTAATGTTTTTTAATCATTTATCTCCTAAGATTGCCACAATTCCAAGTTCAAATGCCAAATTAAGATTTTTTGGCTGAACTCAACTGATTGAAAAAAGAAAACAACAAATGTGGCATTTGGCCAGGGGTGCCCAAGTATGCATACAACTGTTAATTTATTCTTAAACAGCTATTGCTAAAATCAAGGTTTATTTGCCAGATTTCAAAAATAGAGCAAGGTGTGGCAGGGCATATCAGAGGAGAGGGTAAGAGCAAGATCGCGATGAAGGGATAGGAGGAGCAGGTTGAAGCAATGAAAGATCAGACACATATATATTTTTTTAATTAGGCAGACGCCCTTATCCAGAGAATGTACAGGGACATCCTCCGGAGCAACTTAGGGTAAAGTGCCTTGCCTGAGACCACAATGACGTTTGGCCCCGTAGGGATTTAAACCTTCCGACTCCCTAAGCACTGAGTTACCTGACGGCTCAGCCAGAGGAGGAGCAGGGTGACGAGAGAGAGGATAGCGGAGTAGCAGACTAAATTGCTGGTCGTCATCGACTAATCCCCTTGCTGAAAAAAAACTAGAGGAAAAACTGACTCCCATTCTTTCTCATGTTTCTTCTTTCGATCTTCTTCTCAGCCCTGTCGTATAACCTCCCACCCTTCATCTGAGATCATTCTAAACATTTAGCCTTCTGCTCCCACAGGAGTTGGCTGATTATCACTCTTGGTAGCAACAACAGTCTTTCATATTTCTCTACATGTGATGCACTTATGAAGGAGGCCTCACTGAAATATAATGTAAGAAGTAATCTACACCTGTGTCTCTCTCCTTCCCTCTCTCCCCCGGTGGATGATGTGTCCGTGTGTGATCTACATCAGAGAGTGGCTCAGAGACCTAGAGAGCAGACAACAGGACACCTGCAGCGTGACCTCTGCTCTGAAACACACACAGCAAAGCAAACATAGACCAGAGCAAAGGGTATTGTTTTAGCTTGCTGTTTTATCTTTCCAGAGCATGGAAGTCTAGTTTCCTTAATATAAAGCAGTGTCGATATTGGGACCTGTTTTCCTGACTATTTCTATAAATATTTTCTGTTAGCTCCATCAAATGTATCTGTATGGTACAGCTGTTGCTCCAATATTGACCGGGCTGTTCCAGAACTACAGTATGATCTGATTTTGTCATTTTGCAGAAAGCTGTCAACTAAATTCTAAAATGAAAAATGTGTTATTCACACTTTTAAATCACACATAATTGTTTTTCCTTGAATAGACTTCTCTTTAGTAGACGGTTATCTCATTGATCAGACTCTCTTCTGGATATTTAGAAAAATTAAATAGCTGAATAAAAGCAGAAGAAAGATTTTACACTCAATCTGCCTGAGAGCTTTAATTATGATGACATAATTAGAATGCAGTACTCTAAAATCATCGGCAGCAGTTTGACAAATCCCTCGTCGATTAACAAAGATGACAGGTTCAATCCTCAGTGCTTCCTGTATCAACTGGAAGTCCACATTGATGTTAATAATAGCAGATGCTTGGAATTATGATGTAATAGTGTATTTCTGATGTAACTTGCTCTAGATTAGATTTTTTTATCTTTATTATAAGCCTTCATGTTTAATTGCTTGAGATGTAATATCACTGTAAATGAGACCCTGGTCTCAGTTGGGCAAAATGAAATACTTTAATGAGCAGGACACAGGGAATGAACACAGAGGATGTGTCTAGGTCCCTGGGGGCGCTTTATTGAAGTGAACAGAAGGGGCAATGCAGGAGGTGAGGGAAATGTAAAGCCAGAACACAAAGCACTTTTCAGGGATTGCAGCGTCTCTGGGGTGGCATCCCGGTGGCGGTTTTGGTGGATTGGGCTGGGGCGTTTATATCTTGGTTGGCCTTCTCTGTGCCGTTCCTCATCTGCGTTTCTTCCTCCGCATTTGCCTCCTTCATCATGGGAGTAGTGCAGCAGTGAGGGGAGCATGGCTGGGAGTTCTTAAGTCGCTTATTTAGTTGCTTCTGTCTGTTCTGCCCTGAGTTGCTCTAAGGGGCTGCTTATATTCCCCCTGACGAGGTCCCAAAGAGGCTGAGCAGCTGTGTAGGGGAGGAGCTTGTTCTGCTTTTTTCTCCAGAAGGTTCTGGAACATGCCAGGCTTTTTCCTAGGGGGCATGAGTATGAAGCTGATATAGCAAGTGGCGGTTAATTAGCACCAATATACATTGAATCGACATATATAAGACCGGCCCTCAAGTTGCGCAGTGATCTAAATCACTGCCTTTTAGCTGCACTTACATCACTGCATGTAGTATTTTAATCCTGGTCATGGCATACTGACCGCTGGGGGTTGTGCAGAGTGTGGTGCATATTGGCTCTGAAATTAAACTGGCAAGAAGTGAGGCCTCCAAATCGGGCCTCTACCAATTGCTAAAGTACTGTACGTATGACCACAGAGTGTCACGGTTCCACCTCCACCGTTATGTGGCGCTGGTGGTTTCAATTCCCGACTGAAATATCACCCGTTTCCTGTTTCTGGTTCTCCTGGACATTGTAACCCAATTCCCTTCATCAGCCAATGGTCTTGTCTTCATCATGCACACCTGGTTCCCATTCCCTATTAATTACATGCATTTTACTCCTTCTGTTTGGCCTCATTTAGAATTGGTTATTGTATAGCAGCCATCTCCAACCCTGTTCATGGAGAGCTACTGTCCAGTTTTTCACTATTTTAGCACACCTGATTATAATAATTAGCTGGTTGATATGCTGAATAAGGCTACATTATTAGCCTGGAAAAATCCAGACCCAAATCCGGAGGAGATATGGGTCTGGCTTCGAGTAGTGAAAATGACCCAACTCGAGGGGTGGCACCAAGCATGCATTTGAAAATCTCAAGGTACGCAATTGGATAACACTACAACCAATCACCAGTGTTTTTTGCTAAGCCCCTATGGCGAAGCTAACTGGTAGATAAAACTCTTCCCGTATCAGGTCGCAAAACAGCAAAAACGTCCTTTTATAAAAAAGGAACGATTTGAGCGCCGTCTTCTGTTCCTCTTTTAGACAAAAAGCCAAGTCTAACTCATTCATTATAGTGGCCAAGATCATTTTAAACAACTGGTGTTAATCCATAGCGATCTTACAATGTTTGCTAATGACTTTGAGGTCGCAGCGCTGTCGTGTCGTCATCTGTTTAACACACCTCTGGCACGCCTATATCAGATACACCGATGTGATTGGTGCAGCTTGGCTACAAGGGCATAGTTAATGAGCAGCATTACTCGGTGCCAGAGTAACTTGCTGAGCGAATTCAAATTGTGCTCTCGCGAGGACTCTGGATTTCCAGGGTACTACATTATGTGTGTTTGGAATAAAAAAGGCTACAGGATGGTAGATCTCCAGGACTCTACCTGTGGTATTCTGTCTTGTGTTGTATACTTTCTAGTGCAGGGGTCTCCAAACCTTGGGCCTTGTGTATGCAGGTTTTCGCTTTCACTTTGTACAAGGCTGATGGAGTAGGTCACTAATTGGTTAGGATCTCCCCTCACCTGACAGTCTTAAGTCCTAATTTGTCTCTAATTGAAGGGAAAGACCAAAAACCTACATACACTAGGCCTTCTATTGTAGGGTTTAGACACCCTTGTTCTAGTGTTTGGTGGTTACATCCACATTTACAACTTGTGTTTTCTACAGTACACTATAGTTGTATTTTCAGGTTCCAGGCATTCGGCTTGCTTGCGGTTCTTTCTTTGTGTTTCAGTCCCAGTTTTTGTTTTCTCTTTTTGTGCCTGTGTATTATTTTTTATTATGCATTATTATTATTATTATTTATCATTAAACTACTTTAGTCATGGAATTACACACCTGCCTCCTGCCTACTACATTTAGTATAATAAGAGTGAGAGTGTAAGAGTAAAATCTAATTGAGACAAAATGTATTAACTAGATGCCTAGTAAAGAGCTGTATATATAATAAAAAAACTGTTGTGATTTATGAGACAGTATACCACAGGTATTTCATCACTGCTCCAATTGTTTCACTAACTGGGTTATAAGTGCAATAAGTCATATTGGTGATATATACTACGGTCAAGGGCTGTGTACTAGTAGGATAGTAAGATTTCAGAACTTACAGTGAGGAGTTCCTTTCATATCATTTGACTGGCAAAAGTTTGTCCTTGAATTACATGAATTATACTTTCGGTACACTAAATTAAGGGCACATATCGTTGATTTTGGGCGGAAACCTTGTATCTCTATATTTTGTCATTTTTATTCTTTTTCATAAATCAATACTTTTGGTCACCCTTCACCTCTGTCTGTGGGTTTTACAAATATTTAACCAATGAAAAGTATTAAAAAGAGCTTGTGACTAAATCGGCTAAACCTCGTAACTCCACCCCGCCTCCATCTTGAACGAAGACTTACCACAGAGCAGAGCAGAAGGTAAACAAACAGTGAACTGATGATTTTCGTCTGAGGTAAAAAATATTTTTATCAACTCAGTTGATACTATGCAGTAGTATGATGGTGGGAATGAACACAAGACACAAGAGATGCAGTTCAATGGTTTCTCTTTAACTTTCACTGATACCTTTGTACTTTACGGACAGTAGACAACTTTACACAGCCACTTAATCTTTAGACAACTGATAATCTCCCACATTAGCGATTCTTGATCACAACATACATTACAAGCATAATTGTGTTACTTACCAAGAAAAGTCGCTCATATACAGAGCACGCATACAACGATAAATTAAACTGATATTTTTAACTGAAATATGTCTTTACTCCGTTTTTTCATCAGTGTCCTTGTTCTCCCTCTTGCTTCTCCATTTCTTCCCTCCACTCAGTGGCTGCACCTGTTAAATAGAGACAAGGAGAAAGGTGATCAGATACCCAGGTGTTTGTTATGTGCGTTGATTTCCCCTTACGCATACAGTATATTTAGTGTGTCGTTTATTGGGTCCTGAGTCCCTCCTGCCAGTGGGACTGTTACAAATGTTATAGCCTATCATTCACTTGGTTAGCGATTGTTACCAGCAGATGTAGGCTAACGTCAGCTAACTATGAAATATCAGTGTTGTATAGTACAGATTATAGACATGTTGTGTAGTTAGCTAGCTACAGTATATAACCAAATATTGTGTCATCATGATGCTAATGTAACCTGAGGTAAACTAATCTGATATGAATGTTTTCCTTGTTGGTTTTTACAGTCGCAATGTTTGTGTCCCTGGAGGAAAGGCTTTTCCGGGATGACATTTAGTTCATTGCATCCGTCATGGACTGGAGTTTCATAATATTACCTTATAACCAATCTGTTTGCCGTAATTGTGAAAGAAACAGGGCTTATTTTAGGTAATTTTTCACCCTGCATACTCCTTTCAATTCTATTGAGTGCAGTGGTTCCAACTCTGTTGAAGAACGCATTCCAAACGTTCAAATTCTAGCCCAGCATCTATGTTACAATGGCTAATATTCAGCAGTAGATGCTTTACCAATGATAATGTGAAAGTGTGTTTGAAATCTTTGCAAATACATATATAAAAAAACGAAAAATGCACATGTACACAAGTATTTTTGCAGTTTGAGAACCAGGAACTAATTATGCAATTCAGTTATCATGGTGACAAGGTGACAGAAATATGCCTTAACACAATTTATATAGCAATGTATTAGCTATGAAGCTGTTATACATTATGTTATGCCTTACATTATTGGAACATTTTTCAACAGACAATCGACTACTCCCAAATGTAAAAGTATCTAAAAGTAATCTTTTTTTCAAAATAATCTGTAATCCGATTATCATTTTGTTGTCAGTAACGTAACTGATTACATAAAAAATTTATGTAATCAGTTATTCCCCAACCCAGCATTTGCCTAGGACTTTTCCACAGTACTGTACTAGTTACAGAAACAAGTTCAAGCAGTCATATTGAAGGGCCAGATAGTCACCTCAACTCCGCTCATCCTTCCTTACAGTGAGCTCTTACAGTGAGCTCTTACAGTGAGCTCTTACAGTGAGCTCTTACAGTGAGCTCTTACAGTGACCATTTTTTTGTTATTTTGGTTCTGTACTCAAATTGATTTTGAACCACTGACTATCATGACGTTGATTCTATACCATGCAGACCCCCTAATTACTCCATTCTAAGTTCCTTAAACAGATAGTGCTTGTTTTGAATCACTTATGAATCCCAATGCAGATGACAAGGTGTAATGTACTGTACATTTAAATTGATTTCTGAGGAAATATAACTTTGTTTTCTCGTTTACTGTAGTTTGTACACACACACACCTGTCTTACATTACCTCGTTATCCTGCTCACTGGTGTCATGTTTGTTTCATAGTTGTAACATTCCCTTTCCTGATCTGGTCATGAGTCTTAGTTCTGTCTCCCTCTTGTGGCTCAGCAAGTCAGTGTTTTGGTTATACACTATCAGCTCCACTTTGGTTCTTTAGATTAGTTACCGTGTCTCATTGTTTCCCCACTTACCTGAACCCAGCACACACTCCAGTTCCCAGAACCTCAATGTACCAGTCAGCAATGTCGTAGATCCCGAGTTCCTCACTCACCTACTAGAAGCACTTAGTAGATCCCAATCACCCAAGTACAGACACCTGCCACACCACTTAGCACAGTATATAATCAAGCCTTTCACAGACCCTCATTGCGAGGTATTGTTTTCATTGTACAACTGAGCCGTTCATGTACATATTCTGGATGACCTGTGTATTAACCCACTTTGTTTCTTTGTTACTATATATAGATTGCCTATAGTTTGTACCGTTTCCTGTGACAGCCCTGGTTTGGACTATTTCTGCCTGTTATTCCCTGAATACTCTGCTGGATCCTGATTGTATACCTTGGCCTCTGGTTTCCTGAGATGACATCTGAATTCTGACTTCGCCACGCCAAGAGTAACTGTACCCCTGCCTATGTGTACATGATGTGATCTCTGAATTCTGATTGCGCCACACCCAGAGTATTTGTTTCTGCTTTATATTTCGAATCCAAGTAATGCTATTGTATTGCATTCTACTATTGTTTATTAAATAATTATATTCTTCCTACAAAGTCATATCGTTACAATAGTATATACTCAGTTGTTTTAAGGTTGCATGTGCTTCATTGATAACTGTAAGTCTGCTGTGCTGTCGCACATTATTTCTATGTTGTTATATGTCCGTTATGTTAGATATGTATATTGTTTTTGTTTTGGGCATTACTGTCGCCCCGATATTATTGTGCCTGTTTGGGTGGTTTTGGTTTGGTGAACGCACACTCCTGCTTCAGCTCCTGCTTCATTCCTGCTTCAGCTCCTGCTTCGTTCCTGCTTCAGCTCCTGCTTCGTTCCTGCTTCAGCTCCTGCTTCGTTCCTGCTTCAGCTCCTGCTTCGCTCCTGCTTCAGCTCCTGCTTCGCTCCTGCTTCAGCTCCTGCTTCAGCTCCTGCTTCAGCTCCTGCTTTGCTCCTGCTTCGCTTCTGCTTCAGCTTCTGCTTTGCTCCTGCTTTGCTCCTGCTTTGCTCCTGCTTTGCTCCCGCTTCGCTCCCGCTTCGCTCCTGCTTTGCTCCTGCTTCAGCTCCTGCTTCGCTCCTGCTTCAGCTCCTGCTTTGCTCCTGCTTCAGCTCTTGCTTCGCTCCTGGTTCAGCTCCTGCTTTGCTCCTGCTTTGCTCCTGCTTTGCTCCTGCTTTAGCTCCTGCTTTGCTTCTGCTTCGCTCCTGCTTCGCTCCTGCTTCTGCTCCTGCTTTGCTCCTGCTTTGCTCCTGCTTCTCTTCTTCTTCAGCTCCTGCTTTGCTCCTGCTTCGCTCCTGCTTCAGCTCCTGCTTTGCTCTCCTCACTTACCCAGACAAAACCATTATACACTGAGTATCTCACATTTACTTTTATGGGTTAAGAGTTTGCAAGGAACCTTATGAACTAAGGAAGAAGCATTTATTTTTCTCAGTGTTACCTCCTTGCACTGTACCCTAGGTGACGGATCAGTGCAAGTACGTTACTTGCAGTTTCTTTTAACAAAAGAATTACAGTTTTTCCCAATTGCTAACACACAAAACGCTTAATTTGGCTCATCATGTCAAAACTCAACACACAAGAATTCTTGACACAACACTTGGAGATTAACATCTAACTGCCATGTCAAAAAGACATTCTGCAATCAAAACTGAACACTCTGACTTCAAAAAGCCCTCTTCAGATCGATAGGGAACACACATGCACATGAACAATAAACAGTCAAAGCAGACACAACACACTGCTCAACTGTACTCAAGACACTTCTGTCATTTGTAGTTTACATACATTGTATAGTATACATACATTGTACAGCTAGCACAACAACTCCAATTACAATTCAGGGATCACTCCGTCGATTGGGGTCGGGCTACGTCACGTCGTCGACATCATAGGCAATGTTCTCCCTCGCCAGGCAACGGGGAAAATATCGCTGGGCGCGGCGTATCCACACGTGGATTGACCCCACCTCGCTATCTCTACATGTATCCTCCATTGCTCGCAGGAGCGGCACGCGTGCATGTTGTAGGTGGTCATAGACCTTCCACCGCCATGCCGAAACAAATTCCTCTATCAGGTTGAGGAATGGGGAATAAGGGGCAGGTACAGCACCATGAAATGGTTGGTCCTATGTGACGGTGGCATGTAGTGCATGCAGAAATGTCAGTATGTGTGCAGTGTTGTAGGGAGCCAGGGTGGCATGGTGATGGAGGACTCCCTGACCACTTATGGTGGCACACATGGTGATGTTGCCCCCGCACTGGCTGGGGACGTTCTCGATGGCCCTTTGGCCGATGATGTTTCGGCCCCGATGTCTGGTTTTTGCCAGTTTCTTCCTCTTTCTCCTCTCCCTCTTCCCCCGTCTCTTCCTCGTTCTCCTCTCCCTCTTCCCCCGTCTCTTCCTCATTCTCCTCTCCCTCTATCCCGTCTCTACCTTATTCTCCACTCCCTCTTCACTTTTCTTCCTCGTCTTTTCCTTCCCCTTGGTACTTCAGCCTCCATATTTGCGATTGTCTCACGACAGTTGCTCATTGCTGATTTCTATTGCTGTTCAATGTTTTACTGTGTGTGCGGGGGTGTTGCTAATGTCATGTGTGTTTTGATTATTGAATGGACGTGCTGACTGTAGAGTGTTTCGTCATAGGCCTTTTTCACAAGCGAAGAAGAATCATTTCCGCAGCGCATCCCAGTTTCCGGTAATATCCTGCTAGTTACGTCTGTCTTGACATAGTGTGGCAGCAACAGTTGCAGAACGGTATTATTCAAAATGCTTGGATAACTTACCGAGTTTTAGGCCTTGTGATGTTGCAATCATAGTCGACACATTTTCAAAAGCAA